>JAIUND010000135.1:0-111530 GCA_034699125.1 Gisinianus flammeolus | reverse complement strand
TTCGGTGTTCGTTGAGAATCACCCGGACGCGTTCTCGACGGTGTCGATTACCAGTCCTTTTTGAAAAATCGTGACAAGCTTTCTTTTAGTCTTTGAGAGAAAGTATCGTTAATTTGTATAAATATTTTAATAATAATCTTTGAAGTATATCCTTCAAAATAAAATAAAACAATATTTAATACTTCTTTATAGTTATCAAACTGTTTCTTGGCTCCAACAGCAGCCAACTCCATTTTTTATGTCAGTCAGCGACTGTCATTACATTTCGTATTTCGCAATTTATTTCGACTCTGACTTGACTGCGTAAATATAAATAAATATGTATGTGTATAATAAATGCTCCATATACTTTTCCTCCGTGTGTAACGGTTGAAACGGGTGAAACCTGACTTTTCCAATTCAATGAGACACGAGAGAATTTTTTTATTCGTATTATAAAAAATATTAGGATTTTAATTCCATATGCTTTGAGCTACACTCAAGACAAATAATAAATATCGATAAATATTCTCTGAAAATACCTACAGATACAGATAATATAGAATAGAGTTGATTTAGTTTATATGTAGGAGGTAACGATCACAAATATTGATCCTCCGTTCCCAATTAAACTTGGTTGGAATCTAGATAAAAGCATATAATATGTATAAAATATGTAATTTGAGGACGACCACATCTATAGAAAAGTGTATACTTTTGCAGATTTCTGAACTCTGGTTCAACACCCCTTTTTGTTCCCGTGTCTTTTGTTCTGTTTCACCACATGGAACAATGTAAAAAACTTGCCATAATTATATATACTCTGTCTGCAGTATTTAGACTAGACTTCCTAGAGAATGAACCATATATTGATTATTACTTTGTTCGAGCAAAGATTAACAAGAGACAATTGCAATGGACCACCGCGTCCATTGTGTAACTTCAAGTTGGATTTAATTGTACGCTCTCTCCAGATTCAAAGTCATTCATTTCCCCTGCTCTCAACTATCAAATGCTGCATTTCAAAAACTAAATGCTCTTTTACATTTTACTCGAGTATAGGGAAATTCCCAGACGGATATGAGAAAGAGAGAGAAGGAGAGATCCATATTTCACATTACATTCAATGTTAATGTTAATGTGCAATACTCTTTTAATGCCTTCAAAACCCAAAGCTCCTTCCATATGTGATGGATATACTTATAGTAATTTAGTAGAATTTACTAGCTCAGTATTGTTTATAGATTTGCGGCTAATGTCATAAACAAGTAAAAGCAGATGAGCCATGTTGGTCTGCCTGTCATTCGTCCTTTTATGGCCCTTCATCCCATCCGCAACAGTAGAAATGTTTTTTTTTTACAAAAAATACACAGTGGAATGAGGAGTGCAGGTGAGGAAAACTACCTACACTGTACAATCGTACATTGTATGTACGATTTTTTGAATTCGCCTACGAGGAGTTTGGATGTACCTCAACCCTCAAGTTTCATCAATGTACATACATTGTAGGCAACGAACGGCACAAGGGGGAAAGGAAGACACGTTGTATTTGAAATCCTTTTCGGATTCGACTTGAAACTTGGACTGTGGTCTTTTTACCCTTGTGGATTCTATTACTACAGACTACAGATATTACGTCATTTCCGAAAAGGACAAGAAGTCATAGAGTCATGCATAATACAGAATACAGATAGATGTACATATGTACATCAATACATGTGTTATAGACTAATCGAACTCAGAGAGAGCTACCTGGCACCATTCCTTATGTCATAAAACTAAACGCTCACCATCAATCAACTTCCCATACGGACATTTCCTACTGGATGGTTTTTAAAAAGTATTGATTCCTTATTACTGATCCACTGTAAATATATATTTATATTCCCTGCACGAATGTTCCGAATCGGCCACTTGGACTGACTCGTGAGGAGTGAAAGTTTCCCATCCATCTACAGTATCTACATACACTATACACAAGCAAATCCAAGTACTACACACACTAAACTTGATGAAAAGTTTTCACCCGTTAAATTTTATTTTCAAGGTAACCATTTCGTATATGAATGCAGAATGCAGCTATATACCGAAATCCGGAATTTCAATCCAATTACAATTACCATCCAACAACTTCTGTCATCTTTCATACTAAGAACATTCTTCTTCGTATCTGTGCTTTAAATAGGTATGTTTTCTAGCGGTTTTGTTTGCCCATCGCTTAATCATTGGAAACATTTTTAAAGGCATTTGCATTAATGAGAGAGCAAGTTTAAATTAGGCATTACATGAAATTCTCTGATCTTTCACGTTTTGATGCGTATATGTATAAGCTTAAATGTCTTTGTACTGGATTTTCTTGAATGCAACAATTCTGTATATAGCTCTGCTGCATAGTGCATTTGTACACACACACATACAAATGTTTAACTCTCGCACGTTTGCCGAATTTCGGGTGATGAAGTTTGAAACAACGGCCGAGCCGGTCAGTTTAATAATAAAACTTAAATTATGACTGATCGTGCTCGAGTCATGTTAGGACAGAGTTTTGGGTTGAGCATTTGGGCAGGTTAGTGTATTGTGTGTAGCGCTGTTCTGTTCAACACGAAAGTTCTCTGGTAGAAAGAAGTTGGACTCATCAAAAGTCCCAGTGTGTGTAGAGAAAACAGAATTACATGCATAACATAACATAATATGATGTAGCAAAGAACCAGGTGGCCTGGTAAAACTATCTTAAATATATCCGTATTAATCTGTACATGTACTCTCTCCATCCAAACGTACAGATAAAATCCTTACTTTATACAACCTACAACACTTTCCCTTCATATAATTTCTATATATACGTTTAGGCTTGAGGGTGGAGTAGTTTGTAGTTCGTACAATGTGAGGCCGTAAACTAACTAACTAAACGGTAGCACGGACACTGAGCAGTAAAAAAAAAAGTAATAATAATAGCAAAATAGTAGGAACAACATGTATGAGAGAAGAAGACAGTCCACACTACACTCCACCGTCTATATAGTCATATACTAAATATACATATAGAGGGAAAGCCAAAATAAACCCCCTTAAATGTATAAGTAGACAGAGGGAAAGGCAATTGATAGCATTTTATGTAATATATATACATATATATCTGTATATATAGAGAGAGATTCACCCAAACAGATAAAAACCGGGATGAATGCAAAGATGAAATCTTGTCCCATCAAAACCATCTGGCAGATCATGACTTTTTGGCACGCCATTTCATACTTGTTCTCCAATGAATGAGCGAACAAAATACAACACAACACCTATAATAAACAGACACAATCTTTCTCTCTCTCTCTTTCTCTCTCCTCTGTCTGTCTGTGTGCATGTTATATGTAAAGGCAGAATCATAACTATATAGATAATCATTTTCTAAAAGCCACATCACGCAATGCTAATTACACGTCAGGTTAGGTTATGTGTACATCTATACCTTGTACAGAACATTAAACACTCTCTCACTTGAACATACATCATGGTTAACTTCTACATTTTCTTTATTACGATAGCCATGCAAAACTTTTACATGTGCATATGTTGAATTTTGAATTATAAAGTCCAGAAAGTATAGAAAAAAACTACTCGTCATAATTATTTTTCAATAATAATGCCAAAGCTACCAGAATCTTTATCTTTTGAGGAGTTTTCTTCACGTGTTTATCTGGTTTTGGAATCGAATCGAATCGAAATAGCAACAAAAAACAGCAGAATGCAGAATAATCAAAGCGCAAAAACTATATTTTGTTTTTGAAGGGGAATGATAAAAAAAAAGAGTCGTAAATCATACAAAAAGATGTGATATAAACATATTGAGGAGTTGTATCGTATACTACGATATGTAATATGTAGTTAGTTGGGATTTGGAAGCAATAAGGAATACATAAAGTGAATTTACCTCCTTATTGATAAAATATAAACACAACTTTTGTGTTCAAATTCTGCATGTTTTTGTTTGCATTGTTTGCATATTTAGAGGGAAAAGAATAATTTTATATTTGACAAAAACAGACTGAAAGTCAAGTATAGTTGAAGCATGTTGTTTTCATGTAAAGTTTATAATGCTAAAGGCTACAAAGCCTATGAAGTAGAACCAGAAGTTACCAAACCTCGGAACATGTGCTGTAAAATATATACAAAAGCAGGTTCACAAATGGATGTTAATGTGTGATGAAGATAAGACATGATTGTCATGATACGCTTTCCATAAACACTGTGTACAGTTGTAGAGAGTAATAGACAATGTGTCACGTAAGTTAACCAAAGCAAAAGGTAAAATGTAAAATATAAACGCAATTGGTTTCATTTCATTTGTCTCTGTTTGCTTTTGCATCAACTTGACAATTGCTATATGAACTAAGAACTATATCAAAGTCCAAAAGCGAACTAAACCCACGTCAAATTCAAACAGTCAAACAGTATTATCACACATTTATCTAATGGAGTTTCGGATAGCCTTTGGTCATTCGGATTCTCTGTCATCTATCTCCTGCTCATACTCATATATATCTTACATCTGTGTATATTTACTATGCCTCTGTTCTGTGTGATGTGATAATACCTAAAAGCTTCATCAGATTTCCTCGTACATTGATATTTTGCCTTGTAGACTACTTCAAGTGGAACACAACACAGAACACACACACACACAACTGACTAAACTCTCCGCACGTACGTGACTAATTCTCCTTCCAGTCATTTCTCGTATTCAATTTCATGCGTAGGTGTTTAGTGTTTGTTTATGGAGTCTACCGAGTGAAGTGAAGTGAACTGTCTGTTTTCTCTTCATACAGATATAATGTCTTATTGTTAGCAAGTTCAAAATTTGACTTTAGAAGACATCAACAGTCAAAACAACTTAGAACGGACAACTGAATTACGTACAGATAGATAGCTACGATTCATAGCCTATGAAGTCTTCTTTTAAACACCAACCATTCAAGCTAAAATCATATTATTATATGATTTTAGCAAACTCTGTATACAGAGTTTGCATTCGGCATGTCAATTTGAGTTTAATCAAACTTCAACATGGTCTGTGTTGTATAGTTGTATGTAAGTAATACTTACCAAGTATATAATAAAAAATGAATGAAAATAGCTGTTGGCTTTGGAAAAACAGTTATATGATATGATATAGTATGATGACGATGACGATGACGAGTGAAGTTTGAGATTTGATTTGAGTGTTTTCCCCATGATTCTTTGCACATGCACATCAAATACTGTGTGTGTGTGTGTGTAGATGTAGGTAGAGTGTAAAGACGCAAAAAGGAAATGTGACAAAATATTTGTCCTTTCTTTTCTATCCCTGTCTAAGCTCAATGTCTACACACATAGAGTGTACGTCTGCGTACGTACACTACACCTTTCAATCTGGCTAATGGGGGAGATGGAGATGAATGACGGAGAACTACAGCGTAACCAAAGTTGAGAATCGTATAGGACTGTCGTCGCGTGGGAAAAATTGCATCATGTGACCACTCATACTCATCAACAACAGCTCTCTTTGATTTCATTTCCCTCTTTTTCTCCCTCGACAAACATCTCTTCCGTCCTCGACGACTTACACATGCCTACATAATATCCCTTCGTCTCCCATCTCCCATCTTTTCTCATCATCTCCTCCAATCTCAAAATCTTAATCCAATACAATTATGGACTCGGAGCAAAAATTTTCTGGTGGATTGTGGATTTTAATAACAAGAAGCATCTACAGTTCTACTCGGTGTGGACTACACATACACTATACGTTCATATTATGATGATATCATATCATATAAGCTCACTTTATAAGTTGGTATTTCCCATCAACTATCAAACAATCCGGTTGTAAAAGTTTTCCTGCCTCAGATTTACTCCTTCCTAATATTTTCCTCGATCACATGTCCTATAATTTGATTATCTCCAATCTTCGAATGACGCAAAAAAAATAATTTTAATGCGAACGTAATTTTAAAATACCTAAGATAATAAAAATATCTAACAAAATTATTGGTCGTACATTTTGCTCTACAACAAGATTTTGAGCCAAACATTGATGGAGGGAAAATTCCATGGCGTCGTATGAGCCTAGTCAAGAGTCAATATATCGATGAACCTCTTACCTGCCATAATCATTTGACTTTGAGGAAAGAGGAAACTCACCTGAGTCATTCATCATAATCAAACGGGACACGCGAGAAGCAACACTATAGAAAGCTGGATAACATTTTCAACTTGTGTGTTTGTGAGAGTGTGAGAGAGAGAGAGAGAGAGAGCGAGAGAGCGAGAGAGAGAGAGAGAGAGAGACAGATGATGGAGGATAACGACTTGACTTTGTTCCTTTGGAGTAGTTTGCAGTGTCCATGTCATTTCCTTTTGACCACTTAATTGTCACCATCAAAATAAAATATTGAGGATTGATTGGAAATTGACATGGAGAAGAAGCGAGAATAATCCGATTTTTTCTAATCCTTCTGTCATAACACAGCGCTCGACTTTGACTGCCAAATGTCCAAATATTCATTGAATTTCCAAACCCAAAAAGAAAAACTGACCTTAACAAAGCAGCACAAATGTAAGAATGAGGAAAGTGTCGAGTGCTGGGTTTTATTCCAAATCCGAATTGTATGTTGTACTTGGCTTTGGCTTAGAATAAATAGTTTATGGGCATTTTTGCATGAAAATGATAGCCGTTCTCGTAGGCTTTTTGATAAAATTATAACTGATGATCCCCTTTTGAAGAAACTGAAGAAGAAACCATGGACATGGGGAATAGAGCGTATGTTAATGTAAAATATGGAATCGGATATGGTTCAAGTGAGTACGTGAGCATGTCTGTGTCTGTGTCTACGTATGGAAATGAAATATCAAAAAGAATTTGAGTGTTAAAAAATTTGTAAGATAAAAGGCGTTGAAGGCAAGCATTTGTAGTTGTACAGAAACAGAAGCAGGATAAAGAAATAGACATACAATGATAGAGAGAGAGAGAGAGAGAGAGAGAGAGAGAGAGAGAGAGAGATGGAGAAAAACCCCGAAAAATGTATAAGAGGACAAGAGTTGAAGACAAGAGAGTGAACATTTCCAGATCGGATTACACTCAAATTTAGAGCTAAAAGCTACGTTTTATTTTCCCCAGTGGGATTGTCACAATACATTGTGTAGTCGAGTAATTTTACACTCACCTTCTGACTCCAAAATACTACAAAACTCCTCCAGACTATGCTACAAGACAACATGGGTAGAAAGTTCAGTTCAGACAAGACATGTATTACTTTGTACACATTGAGTGAGTGTACATTCCTGTTCATTCAAAAACTATCTGCTGGGAAAACGGACATTGGGAATTGAAAGATATTTGAGCTAAAATGCTTATCTAAGAATAGAATTGATATATTATTTCGTGTATAGTCAAAATAGTCAAAATGTACAGGAGTCGTCACAGTGTTTTAGTCCTGATCTGTATCTTCCCATCCACAATCCACAATCCACAGAGTTTTCTAGAATTCCACCACTTTAGTTGGATGTTTGTGTGTGTGTGCTTAGTCCGTATTCCGTATACGTTCATGCTTTGTATCTGTAGCTATATTATAGAGCCTCTATAGATACTTATTCGGAAAATTCGGATGCAATGTACTTGAAAACCATTGATATTTTCCCTGTCGAGTTCCTTTTCCTACATTTACAAGTATGGGCTTTCAATTCTAGCCTCTGTCTGGAGTTCTGGAGTTCTGGAGTCTAGAAAGAAAAGGAGAAAGAAAGAAAGAGATATGCTGGAACTACAATATATAGGAACTTGCCAAGTTTGACAAAACTCAAACTGATGCCAAAGTTTTGGGGTGTTGATTTCAAATTTAAGCATGAAACAAAACTTTTTATCGTCATCTTTTCAATAATGTTCACAAAATACTTGATGTACAGCAACATGTGCTCCCTTTAAATTTCTATGTCTTGCCAGGTTGTCAGGTATGTACATTAAACATTTATACCGAATTCGAGTTCCCTTTATTCTTATAACTTATATATATACAAGTCATAACCAAAAACGTAAAAAAATACTAAAAAACTTGACTCCGATAAAATTCGGATTGGAATTTTAATACTGCTATACTTGAATGCTATACCTTCTAAAACTATGTGAGGAAGTGGCTGGTAAATTTGTTGGTCGCAAATTGGTAGAGAACAACACTGAGAAATCAACTTGAAAATCTCTGTAAATTGTTTTGTAGACATCTTGACAAAGTCCCAAGTCATCGCGATTCTTTTGTTCAATAATTACATGTTGTAGTTCCTGCTCATCTCATGGTACTACTTTGTACACGGCCAATAACGATTACTTGACAATGACAATGAGAGCGATTCCGTGTGTGAAGGTGTGTGTTGTGCGTGTGAGAGCGAAAGACGTCCAGGATTTTTTTTTTTGATTTTTTTTTAAAAGAACAAGGTAAAAGTTGAATGTCTTTTAAGTCTTGGAAACTCAAGGAAAGCATCACAAAGTTTCGAGTCAGTGAGTCCGCTCGGAGTTTGAGAGAGAGAGTAAAATGGTAAAATGAACTGAATGCCGAATGCCGACATCAGCAGAGCATATAAAAGGAACAAGTTTTGACAGCTTTTGGGGCAGGTCAAGAGCGTATCAATTGAAAGTACGCTCGTTCACAATGTAATGTCAAAGTGCCAAGCCGTGAACAAAGTGCGCTCTCTCTCTCTCGTCTGCCTCCTCCTCATCCTCATCCAGCAATAGCAGTCTCATCATCAGAAATCAGAGACTTACTCTCTGTAACAGTTACAACTATACAACTATCACCATCATTACTCTTTACACACTTTACACATTACATACGCCACAGATGAATCCTCCCACATGTTCATACATATACGACGTACATACATTCTCATTCTCAGATGCTCACATCAAGTCTCTCTTCTCTTGACATACAGAAGGTCCAGAGAGAGGACACAATAGAGAAAAAAGTGTCTTATTTCTTCACACTTTAAACTTCTTGTATGTATAAATGTATACATATCTGTATGAGTATGAGGACTGTCTTTTCTCCTTTTCTCCCTTCCTTCACTCCGTCGATGATTCCTTCGATTCCTTCGTGTATAGGAATTACAATGGATAATAATAAGTCACTTTGTATATACGGATCCGTGTTAAGTGGTAACACTGCTTTTGACTTTTCATTGTATTTACGTGTCCATCCTTTTAAGAAATGGAGCAATGAATTTGAGGAAGCTGAAAGAAAGAAAGAAAGAAAGAAAGAAAGACAGCTACTCTTTTCCCTTTCTACAACTTCAATTCTAGCTTTGACTCTTTCAAATCAAAATTGCTTATCGTTAGATTGTATATAGATTTCGATCGAACTCTTTTTCAAAAAGAAAACAAAATAGAAACTGTACATGTAGTGATGTGTAGTGTGTGGAGGAGACTGCCATTACATTGTATGTACATTAGTTCTCTCTCAACCTTTTATTGACTATTGACACAATGGCTTCAACAATATACCAACTAGCATTATAATTTCAATATATTATATGTAAGAGCTTCTCACAATGGCCATTCCCCACATACATGCTATGTCTGTCTCTGATACTTACACAAATATGTATATATGTATAAATGTATATGGAAAAGAGAGGAGAGCCAGAATTTAGAACATAACAATGATTGATGAATGACTCGGCAAAAATCCAGCAGAATATAAAAGCAAAAGCTCAAGAATCTGATTCATTTCATTTATATGTGCAATATACATATGTATAGGCTTTTGAATTTCAGCTTTTGCCTTTGTCCATGAAATTCCCTTCCATTCTCGACGTGTACCACACCACCAGAATCTTTGTATTTATCTCACACTTCATAATCTAGTTCATATCGTATTGTCAATTGAGAATCGAATATACATATGTACTTACTTACTGATACATTTACCCATTTACCATTTACGTCATAGCATTAGGATGAAGCTCAAGAAACAAAAAAACACACACATACTTTTTTGCTACTCAGTATCACTCAATAGAATCGAATTCGCATGAGCTGTATACAATTATGTATACCTACAATTGTACATTAAGAGAAAGGCACGTGATGCTCTCGAATCGATTCGATTTTGATACGCATTCACTAATGATTGAAGATTGACTGAATAAACTAGTACGAATGTTTTTTTTTCTTTTTTGGACTTATACTACTCCACGTTTCTTCTGATTTTGAAGGCCTGCTTCTGCTTCTGCTATTGCTGTTGCTACTGCCGCTGCATCACAAATTCAATAAGTTGCTCATTGATTTACCTTTGTACTAGTACTACAACAATATTGTATTGTATTTATTTTCTGTAGGCAAATGGAAATCGTAGTGTAGACTGTAGAATTTAGTTTGGTAGAAAAATAGAAAGGAAGGACGAGAGTTTATCTTTGGGACAGATCAAAAATGGGGAAATGACTCTACGGGATTTCTCTTGACACATACGTAATCAAGTCAAATCTTTCCTATATTTTTCTAAAATGTTCCCTGTCTCCAATATTACAATTCAATAACACTCTCAAAATTCCATGTTCATACATTATAAAAGCACTTCATAATACATAAACTTTACATGATAATAATAATCTAGTTCCTTTCGCTTTTTTCTATCTCTCTCTCTCTCGCTGTCTTTCACAAACAGGCTGAAAAAGTATTCGCAGGTACTAAATGATACGTTTGAAGCTTGTCCATATTTTATATTGGTGCAATACCAATATAAATGGTATTGCAATTGCGAGCTTACATTCATTAAAATGATTCATCTGTCATCAGTCATCATACATCCACACTTTGTATTGGCCATAGTAGACAAGAAATTTCCCTGTTTTGAAATCATGTACAGATAATATCGGTATGCATGTATAGATTACTATAGATGGTGATTGTATGCATGGTAGACATTTAAAAGCTGGCGATGAGTATAGTAAATATATGTATGTCTGCGACAGTTGGATTGCATAAAATCTGATATGCGAATGAAGGAAGAGGGAAAAAAGGACTTTTACCATTCACATATGTATCTGTAGTTTGTGTTGTACATACTCTGTATTAAATAGGTAGATATATGTATGTTCGTTTCTTTAGTATATGTCTTGTTCCTGTTCTTGTAATGTCTACTCTCTGTACTGTATGTGGAAAGAGGCGGGAGTCAGAGAGTCAGGGCCGAGACAGAAATCTAATCAAATCTGGGATCGTCTTTGAGTTTCATCTCAAACATTTCCATCTTGTGCCTACATCAAAGTGGAGTAGTATAACTTTATTTTGAGGACGATAAACTTATTACATATTTTCTTATATATAGTATCAATCCAATGGCATATTGACATAGTAACTTTTACACGTAAAACAGAAGAATACAAAGGCTCCAACGTTCCCTTCTTCTATATATTCTATATTCTATACCAACTCTAACTCCAGCGTCCAACTTTCTGGAATTCAAAATTGCCATTACCACTGAGGACTGTGGACTGTGGAGTACTGGAGAGACACAAAACACACGTCCATTCGGAACTCTGCCTCGTCTCACATTCACAATTCACATTGCGTTGTTAGGATTTCAATTCAAATCCAAACAGTTACAGTTACAGTTTGTCATCTGTCAATAAGAAAAGTCAAACGTAGTTCCTAATACAAAATTCATGCGGTTTTATACCATTGACTATTGGCAATTGCTAAAAGGGAAAAACGATTTTCGGGCCATATGCATATACTCATTACAATTGTATAATATAATATCCCCAGTATAATATCCCCAGTATAGTATAATTGGAGATATTTCACAAAATGTGTGTGTCCTTTTACTGTCACTCAAACGTTTTTCATGTGTACTCATAATATTGAGTACGCCTTCACAAATGCTTTCAGTAGACTTCTGTACTCTGTACTTCGACTGCTCCACAATATTACGTCAAGTACAAAACAAAGATTGAGCTTAAAAGAATTGATTTGTTTTAGCTCCGGTTGGACGAAACCTTGTCCCCACTTTTTTTTTCTCTCTCTCTCTATTTCTTAAACATTAAAAATGAAAGTGTGCAACAAGAAGAAGAATAAAAGTATAGTATAGAATTATCGGCAAAAATCTAAAAGTATCAAAGGCAACTTTTTGTTTTGTTCATGGTACACAAAAGGAATTTCGTGAGTGAAAAAATGATTTGTACAAGCAATATGAATGACCAAAAACTTGACAAAGTTTCTACCGAACACATACAAGTACTACACCAAAAATATGGATAATTACCGTGGAGGAATCACGAGTAAAAGTATAGAACTATAGAACTATAGAAAATGACCGAGTGGACTGTAGTATTGCATGTAATTTTTTTAAAGCGCTGTCTGTGTGTTTGGTGTGTGTGTGCCTGTGACGACAAAAGAAAATAGCAAATGATAATGACGAGGATGGCATGACAAGTCAAATAATTATGGGGGAAATGACACAAGCTCAAGTCGAGTATGTATCAAATTGTATATGCGTATTTGTAGTTGTAGTTGAGATATCTGTTGAAATGAAGGAGGTGAGTGAGTGAGTGAGTGAGAGTACAGAATGGCACATTATATTCATGCCGTGTGTGTAATGTCTACATATTTATACGTATACTACATACGTATACATAAGTATGTTTATGTGCGTATGCGTATTGTACACTGTCGTCCATGGTATAAATATAAATATGGTAGTACTATACAAGAGTTCTGTGTGTGGCTAGCGGTAATAATGACGAATAAATAATAGGAGTTGAAGACAAGACAACGTTTGCTCTACAGCTAACATTACAGAATTATTATTAGGAGAGTTAGAGTTACTAATGGATTTCATGAAATGGGAAAAGTTGACCAGAGAACCAGAAAGCCAGAAATAATGGTCAGTGTGTGGTTGTGGTTGTAGTTGTGTGTCTCTCTCTGTCTGTGTATGTAAGTATGTGTATAAAAGAAACTTCTAATGGATAATGAATTCACAAGAATATAATTTTTCTGAACATAAAAGCAAAACATATTAAATTCAATGATTTCTAAATATAATGGACTCATCGCACACACCGTGTATCTTTCCTCTCGTCTCTATAAACTGCAGAAGTTGAATGTTTGTAAATCTTTTTCTTTCCCTCCACAACACAACACACAACACACACGGAAGCATGGGCGACTATAGACAGGCATATAGTTTTCAACGTCGATTCTAAAAGTAAAAAGTACTATAGACGAGAAAATAGGAAAGAGACGAAAAATGCTTCACGTTTTAAAAACATGGCATGTGTGTAAATGTAAAACATATACATATGTACCTATATATGTACTGATTGTGAGCTTGGCACTCTGCCGACTCCTCCATAGCAGCTATATCATATGGCCCATCCATATGTATGTAATTTGAGAAGTTTATGGCTCAATCATGACACACAATAAAATTGCCTAGTCTGATTCTGACGCCTACCTCCGCTTTTCATCCTCATGCCATTATTATTATTATTCTCCTTCTCCTTCTTCTTCAATGCCAACTAAGAGTAACTTCTCTAACCAGCTCATCATGTAGTTGTTATAGTAATGTAATAGAATTTCTATTTGAAATAAACCAAAGACAATTTCCCTCACAATTCACTGTCAACTTCCGAATCCGAATGCATGCGTAACATGTTTACTTAACCATCCACAAAATAACCATCGTCTTATTTTGATGCATCGTCCGAATTCCGAACTCCAAATGCCAAATTAAAACCAAAATCTGTCAGAATCTAAAAGGTTGAATACTCAAGAGTTCCATTATTGTGGGACTTGAGGCTGTTGTGAATTCGCTAAAATTCTATACACTCGGACATGTGAAATCATCATCACGAGATCATTAAACATTTTGTGTATACGAGTACTTACTGTTAGTAAAGTACTACTTACACAAAATGAAATGAAAATGAAGCAGAAAAGTGAGAAAGTAAAGCTGAAAGCCGCTCTCTGATTGACTTAGTACAGATTACAGGTACACATTGTCTTTTTTTTACTCACTCCCTGAATTACGAAAAGTCCGCCCGTATAGAGACAGTGACTATTGGAAATTGTATGTGTATTTGTGTATATGGTATAAAACAAAACTTGGATTCTCATGTACATGATAAAATTTTGTTGTGAGTTAAAAGTTTGAATTGAACCAACGGGGATGTGTGGACATTGTTGGTTTTGGTTGGTATGGTGTGTGAGTGTTGAGAGTTGAGTGGAGAATGGAGAATGGGGAAGGAATGAAGGGAGAGAGAGAAAGGAAGAAGGAAAGAAAGAGTGTATTAGCATGAGTTACAGTACGTATTGTAGATGGGGAGGCTAATTAGAATGTAGGTAGATGGCTGGGAGGCAAAATGCATTAATGTCGGACATTGGCTAATTATAAGGTTAGCCGTCACCATCCCTACATTACATTGCATCATTACACAGTACTTAGATGGGGCATGTTCATGTCCATCATTCAGTTCACTTAAAACTTTTACCTATACACAATTCACAATTCACAATACACATGCTCAATATCCTAAATCCTATATTATATGTACACAAGTCCAGAGCACACAGATTACAGTACTACAGACACACATATCCACGCAATTCACTTGGATAAATCAAGACAAATTGCTATACGAAGACTAAAACTATAACTAAAATACTACAACTTTTCAATGTATGTACAACATGTCTGTATTCTGTATACGGGAGACTCCTACATGCAATGTATATGTAGGTACATGTTTCCATGCTGTGGACTGCGGACGGACGGACAGACAACTCTCAAGTTTGAACACACAGCAAGACTCGTGTGAGTGTGAGACTTTCCTTATTATATCTATTTTTTTGGTATTTTACTCTTTCTACACATTCCTTTCGTTTTGGTTGATTTAATCTCTTGTTGCATAAACGATAAACGTCATAATTGGGATTGGAGGAGAGAAAAGGAAAATTTTACTCTCTCGCCTTCCATATATCTTATTCTTATTCTTCGTATATGTGATAAGTTGATAAGCGAAATATTCACGTGACGAGCACAAAAAACATTCACTGCAGAATTACAGTGTATTTTGCACGCATTCAATTCACAATCAGTTATGTCTAGAGTCTTGGTAATCTGAAAATCCCACAGAAGGAGAAGGAGAAAAAACACATTTATGAAATTTATAAGGTTTTATATGGTTTGGTGGTGAATGAATGATGATGTACACTTTGACGCTTAAGCATGAATTTACTTGTGCGTAGAGACTGACAATGAGCGGGTTGGTTGGTTGGTTGTGTTGGTGTGAAAACATGAATAAAATGTAAAAGAGTTGTACGTGAGATTTTTGAGTTTGTAAATGACACTAGAAGAGAGAGAAAGAGAGAGAGAGAGGAAAAAATACAATGTTAATTGAAGGGCTATTGAAGATTGAAGGGGGGTTGTTAAATATGAAGGAGTTTTTCTGACGAAGAGAAAGATGTGACATGGAGATGGGTTCAGATGATGACGACCATGGAAGAGTTAAAGGCTGAAGGTCTATAAAAATTTACGTGTGATATATTTAAGAGTTGTGTCGTCGTCGTTGGCTACCGAGTACCGACACGGCACATGAGTGAACTGTACATAGGTACATACATACATACATGCATACGTGTAGTAGTGAGTACACAAGTACACACACACAGTACATACACATGAAATGCATGCATCAGAACATCATCCTTAAAAATCCTACTGGAAGTTGGAAAATAAAAGGTCATTGATGATTGAAGTGTTTTGGTATGGAGCCGACACCGCCATTCGTGACTTCACATAAATTTCTTTTGCCACCTCCTTGCATTTATTCTGCCCGCCAGTTACGTTACACACATGTTCCAACTCCAACCACAACCACCCCATCTTCATCAAATCCGCCTTTCTTAAGTCTATATAAGACGGACAAGAATATCAAGGAGTCGGCACGGCACTGTCTCTCAAAAAGAGAATCTTCTCCTTTTTATTCTATTCTATGTCCATTTGAATTTACGTATAAACTATAAATATGTATGTACAAAATGTACAAATGTAAATGTATGTAAAGATTAGAATCTTCATATTAAAATGTCTCGAGAGCATTAATATAAGTAAAATAGAAATCAAAGTTCGAATTTAATTGGGAATTCGTATAGTGGTTACGAAGACGATCATAAACTATCTGTATTAGTTGTGTATTTGTTATTCTTCTTCTTGAGTAGGGACCAATAACATAACATGGTTTGGATTGGAATCGCATTCCTTAGATTTTTGAAGATATTTCATGAACGGGAAAAGGAAAGGAAACGAAACATTGTTCAAGAAGGTTCGAGTGGTGACAAAATTTGTTTGGACGCACGTAAATTATTATAACGTTTGAATTGGGGAATTTCCGATGACAGCTACTTGATTTCTTGACTTGGTAAACCAACAAAAGGGACAATGAGGATGTGGACTTGACACACGATAAGTGAATGCAAATACATGTGCATGGTTTTTCATTGTGTTCTGTTCTGTGTGTCCAGTCTACATTTTGGTCCCTGGTCAATCCGTTGGCAAACTGTGTGGTGTATATGGCTATATATTATATGTGTAGAGCCAAGAGGGTCACATAGTAAATTTGTAGTATGTAAGGAGTATATGGAAATTGATATAGTGCAGAGAAAGAGAGAGAATGTGTATTATGTATGTAGTTGTAGTGTGTGTACCATGTTCAATGTTCAATGAGAAAAGCCTATATATACAGATAATGATTTAAAACCTTGTTTTCTATTCTGTATTGTGAGACCCTCATAAATATCTAATTACCTTCTGGTCGGTCCACTGATGTCTGGGCATTTTATTTTGACATGGTTCCATGTTGTCCAGCTCAAGCCATCCCCACTCTCTCAAGTTCATAAAACCATAAAAATGGGGGAAAAGGAGAGAAAATCACAGTGTGGTCTTCTGGTTTCTGAATTCTCTCTCTTTCGCTCTCCATTCTCGATATTCAAACGTAATCGTACGTATATAGCCGTTGAACAAAATGTATTGAGTACTTATTGAGAGTCTCTCTATCTATCTTGAATGGTTTATTGCTGAATAAAATAAAAGGACATTTTGTCCTTTTACAGAATATATACAGAATGAAGTCACAGTTTCATAAGTGCTCTTTGTCAGATAAAACGTTTGAATCAATTAGGCCTTCTCATAGCCATTTCCCGAATTCCAATCCTCCCAACATCCCGAGTTGAAATCATCATCACGTTTTCAATGGTCCATTGGAAACGTTTCATAAACGGGGAAGAAATTAAAAGAAGAAAAACATGTACACACAATGCAGGAGGGATTTAATTTAATCCATTTTATTATTACATACTATGATTATACAACAATTGTATGTAGTATTGAGAATTCTGTTCAGTATGGACAAGTCCAAAGTCAAAAAGTCAGAAAAAGATGTAGACAAATCCTTATTTGTATCGCTGTGTACAGCACAGCATGATGGAATATGGAATATGGAATATGGAATGGCATATGACTGTCTACAAATAACTGTAAACACACTTACCTGTTGTCATTTCAGTCCTACCTGCCATTTTTATGATCCATGTGCAAACATTGAAAATCCCTCTGGTAAACATTTGACAAGTTTTTATTACTTTGGCACGCTACCACTCGTTTCATTCCGTTTTTCCCTCATGTTTACTCTACCTATAGATACCCAAAATAACACACATGTCCACATGTTCTCGAGTGTGTAAATTCAGTATGTACCTACATAACACATTTCTACTTGAGTACAAAATATGAAATATAAATAAAATACAAATCCCAGCTACAAGCCTCAAGAATTCCATAATCATTCACATCACATTCACACCCATTTCTATACCAATTCCCTTTACGATATTTCCGTGTCTTACGCAGACAAATATAACAACGGAATTACTAACCAAATTACCAAACTCGTTTCTGCACACCAAATGGAAGAAAAGCATGGATATTTTGAATTTGTATTTGGGATTTCTAATTTCTAATTTGTAATGTGTAAGATAATTGTCAATGTTGTCATATATGGCGACATACAAAATGAAATGATGTGAGTGTAATGTGTGTGTGTGTGTGTGTGTGTGTGTGTGTGTGTGTGTGTGTGTGGTGGGTGCATAATAATAATAATACTGTGCATATATGTATGGGATAATTCAAAGTTGTTCTTTTGAATGGAAATGGAGAGTTGTTTTGTTATTAATATTTTCCATGGGAAATAGTGGAAAGAGGGGAGGAATTGAGTGGCAACAATAGAGTTTGGAGAAAAAGACGGACGGACGGACGAACGGAATTGAGAAGTAGTTGTCAACATTGTTCCATGTGGATAAGTCTGTGGTCAAATTTTTGTTCAAATCAACCTGTACAATGGGGGAGATCGGTACAGGCACGTGACTTGAGTTCATTGGGTCGTGTGTCACTTCATTGTCTGCATCCCGGGTAATTATTATCTAGCTTGCGTTCTCCATTCACAAAAATCTTGATGACCTCTCTCTCTCTTCTCTCTCTCTCTTTCTCTCTCCGTCCATCGAGCTCTCAGGAAGTGAGCAAACGGACGGATGTGTATCGACAGAGAAAGAGACTTTTCCCTACTACATGAAGTCCACGAATATCCACATGGATATTATTCGGATTCGTTATTCTTGCAAATCCCAACGAGTTTACATTGTGTAGATTTGTAGATCTATGTAACATTCATAAATGCATACGTATAGGATAGGAACACAGTGGAAATGAAATACCTACATCACAGACGACTTACATTACAATCGCTTCACATACAGATAGAATAAGTGCGTGTGTGTGTGTGTGCGTCGTGGATGAGGGAGGGAAAGAGTAAAAGCATATTGTGAATGGGGGACAGTGTGCAAATGTAAAATCAAAATTCATTCTTGTGACTGTCAGTAGCCGCATGCTGCTCATTGCTTCCGGACCGCCGTCAATCCTTAATTTATTATCTCCCGTGTCGAATTATCATCATTCGGAATGATATTGCAATATTTTTATTCTCATCTAAGGAAAGAGAGTCGAGAGAGAGAGAGAGAGAGAGAGAGCGGGAAAGAAATCAAACAAAGTTGATCAATGACCGAGGCACAGGCTACAAATTAGTTGTGGGTCATTATAACTGTACGGACTGTGTGAAATACTCAAGTACCGGATTTTTAATTCAATTCGTCATCATTTGAATTTTTACCCACGAGCGAGAGAAGGAGAGAGACAATACAATAAATAAAAAGGCAACCTGTTACAGTCTCTACAGTCTACACATTGAAACGGAAGGATTTTCCAATAAATTAAACCTTATGAATTTTCATTGTGTGTACTCTTTTTTCCTGTGGTCTCTTTTTTTACATTTACTCTTATGATCTATTTTATTGTGTATTATATGGCTGGCATGAAGGATGACTGGGAAGCTGGAACAAACAATGTCACCGAGGGTAAAATGACTATCAACATAAACAAATATAGAATCTGCATGCTCCATTCTCTAAATCTGAATAAGGCACCAGAACTTTTGTACATGTATATTTATGTAGTCCCAGTATCAGAGCAGACGAGAGAGAGAGAGAGAGAAAGAGAGAGAGACAGGCGACAACACAAAAAGTGTGGGACGTCTCTATTCTATACAGAAAGAAAATAAATTGCTTCTTTCAATTGTGAAACTTGAGACATCAAAACTTTTTACGTTTTCACAGTTTATAACATGGAGACTCTTTTGTAATATCGAGTGAACATTTTCTCTTTACTTTTTAAAATTTTCATTACTATCCCCACAATTTCCAGTTTTCCATATACGCACAAAATAAAGAGAGAGACATGACATCAGTTACATACATCCTTACATCAGTTTTTCAGAATGAGGAAAAAAGTTTTTTTTTTTTTGTTGTAACTTTCTTTCTCAGCCGGAAACTGTTGCCATAAAAATAAATTTTAAAAGGTCTACTGTACTTGAAAAATTTGGGTGACATTCTATCTAAATCACTTCCACTTTTCCTCCTTCAAATCTGGAAAATGCGTCAGTCTATACGCCTTTGCTTACATATATACTTTTTTTTAAAGCATTCTTTTTTACTTCTCCCTTTTACCATGTCTCTGAAGATTTTTGGGAGAAACAAGGAGAAACTTGTGAAAAATCTTTCTCATTTTAGAAAAAAATTCGTATATATATTTGGTTCGTATATTCTTGAAATGAAAATACAGTAAATAATGAATGAGACTTTGTCAATTCTCAATACGTAAATATCTCAGATGGTTAAAAACTCTTGGTGCTGGAACTTCCAGCCACTTTTGGTCTGTCTCTTCATTTATAAATATTTACTACTGCATCGTATGCAGTGCATACATATTCATATTCCACATACGGAGTATGTACACAAGTACATAGATACATATCCACAAAATCCTAAATGCGTGTACTTGTCGAGAGTCGAGTGAGTATTCCTCTGGTGGGATTTTTTGAGTTGAGTGGCTGGCAATTGTCAAGACATAGTTGGACACAATATTTGACGTTTGGCCGGTGCCACTGAGACCAGCTGCACAAGTTTTTCCTGGTTGATGTCTCCAAAAGTCTCCATCCATATTGGGAATAGTGAGTGAACCAGCTCCGGAGGTTTTGGGTTGCCGCCGCTTTTCTTTTTCCCCAAAGATTTTGTATTGTCTATCAACCCTTGTGTGTCTGTTTGACTTGGACTTGACCCTCTCTCTCTCTCTCTCTCTCGTGCTCCTTTCCACTGTCAACTATCCACAGTCCACATGTACCAAAAAGATATGTGTACAAAACTCTCACTTTTCCTCTAGTTTTTACCCTCGCGATCAGACTCCACAGCTCAGAGTTCGTAGTAGTCAACGTCAGCAGTCACTTTACATTTACATGTACACAAATATCTCGAGATGTATCTACACATGAGATTTTCAAATATGAACTGTTCATGTGAAGTCAACCGTATACATTTTTATTATTTGTTATTTCCGCACATATCCCTATATACTATACAGTCTACAGACTCTCTCTCTCTCACTCTCTCTCTCATTTTCTGATCAATTCGTTGGGATTGGATCAGAAATAATATGCATTTTACTTGATATTTTGTACTATTATTTTTCATATTATCCTTCTTTTGTACATTTCGACTGCATTTCTGAAATTCTCATAGTGAAAGTTGACAAAGGTAACTCAATATCTTTTATGCTCATGTACAAAATTCATTGCATTGCATATTGCATTGCACTGCAGACAGATTCAAAACAAGATTTTCAATATGCACAACATGCATATGCAGTACTTTTTTGGTCTACACATGCACAGTACACACACATTTTAATAATACGTTTGAACTTGGAAAGTATTCCTATAGGAAACAAAACAAAACGTTCGAGTATTTGACTTCTCATTCTCTCGCTTCTTCATCTCCTCATTTACGATTACGATTTACGACCCTTCAAAAATCCATCTTTATCACGCGGACGACGGCCATCCAATGATTTCTGACTCACAGACGATTTGTTCTTGAACCCAATGAAAATTTTCTGCTCCTCTTTCTCTTCTTCCTCGTCCTTTGGCTATTTGGTTTGGTTTGGTGTGTTTGTTTGGGGAAATATTTGTGAATGATAAGATAAAACTTGAAAACAATTCACTCATTATTACGTACGACGGTACGAGAGCCATTATGGATTGCCACACAGAAATATTTACGCACGGCAACATACGATCATATACATATTGTAAATGGAAATGTTTTAAACTTAAACTAAATTACTCCTGGAAACTATTTGATATATTTTATAAAAATGTAAACTATTGGGAGAGTATTTATTGGGACGGACGGACGAGGTCTCCTCGTCTGCAACTAATAAACTCGAGTACAATACAAGTGTGTACAATATTGTAGTTGATATGTACATGTTATTTCTAGTTGGGAGGCGCGTGGATTTCCCTTCACCATTTGAGATTGGAGATTTCAGGTAGGTAAAAATAAATCCTGACCGTAGTAAACAGTAACCCATTTTTTTTTCTTACGTCGACTAATTGCTGGCAAGGAAATTAAGGTGAGTTTATCCGAAAATGAAGATAAGCAGCAGTGTTGAATGTCTACGCCTCCAGTCATCTCCTCATCTCGCTTACTTATCTGAATCTGTATTCTGTATTCCATTCAACTTTGTATATCAGTGTATCTGTACTCTGACTCTGTACATTGATTTGCCCATTCCTCACCATCGTCTAGTCTCCTTCATTTTTTTTTACATTGAATTTCATGTCTGTTTCATTTTTCTCTGAGTTTTTTCTTTTCTTCATCTCGTCCATTATTTCTCGTTGTAGCTGCTAAAACAACAATAAATATTTAAATTAGAGTTGAAATTGAAAGTAGTTCAGTTCAATCTTTAATCCAAATGAATTTGTATATACACATTTTTTGATTTAATTTGGATTTTTTCTAGTGAGTGAGTGCATGAACTCCAAAGTAGAAGTAGAGTGCTGAATCCAATCGACAAAGTAAATACATTAAGAACTGTTACGGAGATAGAAAGATAAGGAGAAGAGAAAGAATGAGGATTCCATCTCTTTAGATGTTCAGGAATGATAGAAAATAGAAAATGATGTTCTCTCTGCATAAATTAATAAAAAGTAACTACATTACTACGTACAGTACATACAGGGGGAAAATGTGGAAGACATGAGTGAGCTGGTGAGCTGGGTGTAGATTCTGTAGATTCTGTACATCACATCACTTGGATCAAATGGATATTCGATTGAAATTGGGATGGGTAAATTAGACACCTACAAATATCCAAATGAAATCCTTGATGAAATTACTATACAAATTATAAATGGAAATCGCATGTATCATCAAATCATCATGTACATACTCAAACTAATGTTGTGAATGACGTTTTTTTGAGACGGTGCCTTGTACGGAAGAAATTTGAAAATATTGAAATTGAAATAGAAATATACAATTTTCATGTAGTAACTGAGAGATAGAGAGAAACGGATGCATAATGCACATATGGAGAAAAGAACGACACTTCTCTCCCTTTTGCTTGTGCTGGTGTATTTAGTATTTAGTGCCGAAATCGGTCAGGAGTTCCATTGGACCACCATATAAGGCGGAGAAGCTTTTAAGAAGATCTTTCTTCCAAAACACGCACTTAGTAAAGTAAAGAGTACTACAGAATGAGAGGAGAGAGAGAGGGAATTTTACTATTACTTGTATACTAATACTGTACAGAGGAATGGAAATGAACTATGAAGGAACAGGAGCACAGCATGAACGTCACTAGAAGAAGAACAAGTAGAAGAAGAAAAAGAAGTTAGTAGTAGTAGTGAGGAGGAGCCCTCGATTTCTCTTTCGGTATATTTCTCTCTGTCGTCTTTTGGTCTTTGGTCTTACGTCTCTCTCTCTCTCTCTCTCCTCTCGTACTTACTTTACTTGTCGTCGTCGTCATATTCCATCAGCCATGTAATGGGTAAATGGGTAAAAGATTCCTTAAGTAGTCAAAATGTTGGTTCTATTCCCTTCTGACTCTTTAGCTCACCTTTAAAAGTCCTACATATGTCATCGACTATTTTGCTTGAGGTTCGGTCTTCGTGAGTGTATATACATACAATATACGTACAGATGAGAGGAGAGGGATGTACTCCTGGACGACCCATGTACTTGTAGTGTCTGTCGACACGTTTACTCGTTCAACCCGAAAGGAAATGAATATTTTTCACCATCTCATAAAGACGTGTTTTACTTACGTATTTTGCGCCACCTCATTCCTTCTACTTGATTCCACACATCCTTCCATCGTATCATTCCATATATACCTACATCCATATTATATAATATACATATATATCGTATTCGTATATATATCCCATCAACTTGTTTCCTCCTACAGAATTACTTGGGAATTCAACCTCCATATATAATTCCATGTACATTCTATGTGTGTTTCATGAGTGCGTGTGTAAATAGCTGGAAATCATATGAACCAGGTTAGCGGTTTGCATTAGCACATGTAAAAGCATCACTTCTCTATACCAGGATAAGTATGTACATAAATATAAATAGTATATAAATATAACTGCTCACACTTGGGTGTACATATACATATTTAATACATGGACCGACGAGGTTTACATTTGTATAAGTATTTTTTTTAAACTGTGAGTATAGTATATTAATGTACAGGGGAATGAGTTTTGGTTGGGGTTTTCGGATTTGTGTACAGTATATGAATGCGATGCGATGCATCTATCCTTCTTTAGTGAGATGTGAAGATCTATGTGTGTGTTTTTTAAAGTGTGAGCAGAGCATTTGCGTTGCGGCTTCTGTTTGTTGGTTGGCACTTTTTTGGTTTCGCTCGAGATTTTTTTTTCATCTCTCTCTCTCTCTTTCTCTCACTCTCTTTTACTTTACTCAACCACATTCAATGTTTTGATCCCTTGAATGAAACTTTCCATTTAAGAGAAAAAATCCATTTAAGATCTAAAATCATGTTGCCATTAAGAACGAGCGTTGAAGGAGCCGGTAGAATCAACCGTTTTATTCCTTCTGCCTCCTCTCATTCCCTCTTTTTCCTTCTCATGGTTTTGCTTTTAGTACCAAAAAATTCAACTGTGTGGATGGATGAAGCTCTCCAGCCAGCATCAATATTTTCACGTGGTCGTGCATAATATTCCATTTTCTATACTTAGACAGTCGACAATTTTTTTTTCCTTTCATTTTCATAGTCACATATTTCCATTTTGTATTTGTACAGAGCAAAGCTATGCACACTTGCATACACACTACACACACACGCACACAAAAAATACACATTATGAGTAATATCAATTTTGTATCTATACACAAAGAAATAGGCATCTGTGTGTGTGTTACTTTCATTATATCTCTCCCTCTCTTTTTGTATAGGGTGTATGTAAGTATTATTTTGGCTTTAGTCAAAAAAATCTTCCTTTTCTTCTTCCTCTTCCTCTCTTTGGGTATGGATTTCTTTTGCACTTTTACCGAGCAATCGAATGGAGAAAAAATGAAAGATGAAGATGCTTTTTTAATGGATCTATATATATGTATGATTGTATGGGTTTCTTAAAGAGGAAAAGATTTTCTATTATTATTTCCTATATATTTGTTAGTTCCATTAAGACTCAAATCTCAGATCTTCTAAAAAAAACGTTCTAAAAGAAAAAAGTCTTTATTATTTATTTATTTCACAGTGTTCACTGTGTGAAAACTTGTAATTGTAGTGGGATATGCAGTCACGCAAAGGAGTACTAAAATACACGACGCAAATACCTAGGAAATAACAAATAACAGTCCGCAGCTATAATTTCTCGCATTCAATGCCCGTACGGCGTACACTATACAATTACTTCATAGGTAATAACAAATTCCACATGAATGATAAAGGACAAAATGAAGGAGGTGATGCTTGATTTGAATATTTTTGTCCCTCCAACCAAATGAAAATCGTGTGTGTGTGAACGACAAATTTTTGCAAATCTTTACGTTCGATCTATAACAAAAAACATGGCCCATATTTTTTTCAGCAGTACATAGAAAATATGTAGCATATATGCACATCACAATTACAATTGTGATGTGATATATACGATATATATGGGAAAGTTATTTATATTTGATACACTAAAAAAAGACTCGTAAATTGTTCAACGTCCGTCCAACCACGATCGTCGGTGGTGATCAAGGGAAGAGCTGTAAACAAAATGGGCAACATGCTCACATTACTAAATTGTTAATTTATTGGAACAGGTAGTGGCAATTGGTAAATATTGTCCGAGGTCTGTGGTCTTTTGTCTTTTTTGATTTGATTGTATATAGTTAAGGATTGAGGATGGAAATGGAAACTATACATGGCGATGGAACTCTGTCTGTATATAAATAGGGGCTCGTATGAATGCAGAATCAGATAGAATGGGGCTCGGAATAAAACATGAGATTTGACCACTGGCCACTGGCTACTAGTGCTACTATATTTACGGATAGCTTTCAACTTTCCCTTCGAAAGACTTGGAGTGAAATTAGAAAATACAGATATATACCTATGAATTACAGATATTTGACTTGAATGGAGAATATGTGGCGGTACATTGTTTGTGCATAGAGAGAGAGAGAGACTATACGAGAATATCAATAGCAATAAATATGTAATTAGAAGGGAAAAGCAATCTATAATGTAATTTAATCAACTCCTCGCGCTTCATGTTCAATGGAAATGGGAATGGACATGGAAATGTAAGGAACCTGAAACATGGACATTAATGTTGAGATATGAAGAGAACATGAAATTCCGTTCATTCCTTTCAAAATCTACATAATAATGCATGAGAGTCCGTGCATGTGTGTGTGCGTGGTTCCTTCCATGTAACTGTTAACTATAATTAAATTATTTATGGTCCTCACATGATTTTTGCACACAGGAACGAAAATATATACAGAGGGACTACATATAAACAGTAAACACTGTAAATGTAAATATTGTAAACTCATAACTAAATACTCATGATGAACGGCAAGTGCAGTTTATTTATTCATGTCCGTAGATGTACTTTTTAATCAGTTTTTTTTCTCTTCCAGGATATTCGTTTTAAAATGTGAAATATGACATAGAAAAGAGATTAATCAATCAATCATGGACGTGATCAAGTAAAAAAAAATGACAGGGACATTGCCAATTTGTCAATTTATGAAAAGAGACCGCCAGCCGACAAAAGAGGAATCTTGAAATTTTCCTGTTCTTACTTTATAGAAACTTGCTCAACTATTTAATTATCCATACCATAAATTGTAAATTAGAGATTAGTTCATCATTTTTTTCCTCTTCAACAAATCAGCACATTTTAGATTATATGTATAGGTATATAAATAAGCCGCGAGACTATATGAACTACATTAGAATCTGAAATCAGGAGAAAAAAACTAATAGAAATGGAGACAGCCAGTACTGAAAATTCACTAATGAGTGTGTAACTAATCATACATAAATCACGATGACATTTGTCCATAATTTTTGTGCACATGATAAATAGTATTTATTCTCCTCATTCATCATCAAACTCAATCCACAATATTTGCATTTAATTAAATAATCTCTTTGTTAAATGGCGCAGTATTTACTAAATAATCATTTATTTGTCGGCAGAATACAGTGACAAGGAATTTTCAAGTGGACATGGCTGCTCTTGATGCTTTAACTTGTGTTTATTCTATTTATTTTACTCTGACCACGACCAATACTCAAACACCAAACGACCAACTACACACACACACGTTCCAATGTACGATATATTTATTTATTTTCCTTTTCCCCTTCTCTTCTCTTCCTTAAAAAGCATGAGCTGATGATGAGTCAAATGCAGGCTTCCACAGTCAAATGTATCTACACTACACAAATACTGATACGAGATGAATAGAGAACGAAGAACGACAATCAGTCAGCTACACTCACATACTCACACTTGTAATCATCAACCTCGTCTTTTAAATAATGAAATCATATACGGAAAGAAAAAATCAAAATATTATGTGTGTGGGGAAAAACTGTTTGTTGTTGCGGTATACTTTGAAAAATATAACAAAGTAAATAGTTAACAATTCCCAATTGATTGGTTATTTGCCTGATACGTTCAAGTTGACGAGATTGTGTTCTCTGTCGGTACAAAATCCCGAGTACGATTCTCTATATCATATATACTTTCAACACGCTATGAGTCAAAAAAATGTAAAATAATACTTGATATTGAAATTTTATTTATACAATATTCAATATATTAACCATATACAGATTACAGATGTATAAGATAAGACGCACGATAAATCAACTGTACATAATTTAAATGAACTTACATACTCAATAAAGGAGCCGATTGGGCATTTTTTGGCCATCCTAATATTCCTAATAATTATCATTTTGTTGTTGTTCGGAATATTCAAAGCAGTCCAAATGTTTTCCGTTTTCAGTCGCATACGATATTACAGCAGATGTTTTAATTGTATTTTTTTGTTAAAGTGGTCAAATATTTCTGTAGCTTTACTGCGACAAAAACTCATTCGGGGAGTTTAGCTTTTTTCATGTGATTTTTGTATTTTTATTGTTTGTATAATATGTATACATATGTGAAAATAAAACACGGTTTTTTGTGTGAATATTGTAAATTATAATAAAGTATGTTTGTGACTGGTGTGACATTCAAGCGTTTTGTAACAAAACTTTTGTTGATTCGTTCGTGTTTGATGATGGTCTTTCGACAGTATGTATTTATTTATACGGTGTGGATTGTGGATTGAATAGAGCTTATCGATTTGTTTGCTTCCTTTTTTAACGATAGTCATAATACGATGTGATGTGATGTGAGTGTGAGTGCGTGTGACTGGGAGGATGTGTACATATTTTTTTATCGTATATGCATTACATTATGATGGAGGACTCGAGAGCGTTTCGCATATACATATATATGTAGATGTAGGTACATAATATATATAAAGCTGTTGGATAAAGAGAATGAAATCCGCTCACTTGATGTCATCACCAAATGCTAAATGCACATATACAGATACTCCTCAAAATATTGTATTAAATTGTTCCATTGTTTCTTTCTTTCTCACTCACAAGACATTGAAATGTCGTGTAAACAAACAAACAGAGCAGAGGGAGAGCAAATACAAATACAGAATACAGACACAGCTTATAACTTGGAGTTTTGAAGCCCAATTCATCCAATGCAAACTCTATTTTTTTCGAGTTGTGTTGTCTACATTAAAATATCAAATATGTTGGATACATATAGTCTACATGACTGCATGTATCCATCTCAACTCGCTCTCTCTCTTTTTCTCAAATCCCACTAAATACTCACTCGTCCGCACAATGAAATGGAATACTCGTAGGTATAGAATCCATACAATAACAACAGCAATATTTCAAGTATCGCGATGAGTTTTTCCAATCCACGTTATTAAAATGTGGTGTATATGCAAACATCAAACATGTATATGTACTTGAAATGCCATTTGCCATTTAAATTATAATTCAACTAAAATCCATCCATGTCCATGTCCATAGAGTCCATACCAATAATAATTATTGTTCGAGATAGTCCTCTCCTTATTGTTATTTGTTATAGTCAGTAGCTACTGTTTACAAAAGTCTACAAAGTGAGTCAAAGTGCTCTGTTTCCCCCAACTTTTCAAGTACATACACTTTCTTTCTCCTTTCAAAAATCTACTACAATTCCTAAAAAAAAGTGCATGTAAATAAAATTCAGTAATACATATATGAATAAAGATGACATGTTCACGTTACTACTTGAATCTTAAAAGAAGACAGACTATAAACTATGAAGGATGAATACGAGAATGCGTATATATGCGTAGGTAAAAATTGAAACTGTTTTCCTCTATCCTCGAGCCTATTACATAAGCCCAAAAGCCTAAAATGGTAATAGAAATAGCAATACAAGCCTGTAATATATAGAAAGCCAGCCCTTTTCATAACGAGATGTCTATAACATTTTTTTGTGTGTGTGTGTGTTTGAGTATGTATATAATGTGAACTGTGAGTGGTACCGACAACATACCCAAAGAATAAATTGAAAAGAAAAGGAAAGGTAAAAATGCTATAGTTATTGCTCATTGCTATTGTTCGGTAAATGTGATGTCAAGGAGGAAGAAAAAAAAACCCAGAACCAGTACGAGAACCAGGTGGTTTATAGTACCTTTGGTAATTCATAACATGTACACACTCACACATACACACACATGCACACTTGACCAGCCTTGGTATCATCATCTTGTTATTTCACACAAGTAAAGATGTTCATTGGACATACGAAAGGGACAGTCAGTAGTGAGCATTGCGTGTATGTGTATTGTGTATATGCAATGGCCATATGCAGGGCATCATGGTACTGCAATGATTGAACATATCATACATGTGTGTGTGTATGTGTTTTTTCCTATGCAAGTCTGCCTCACGGCAAATTACAATTTTTTTCCCTCTTCTCTATATACCTGTCCATTTAGTTTTTGGGACGAGATTTTGGTTGAGTCTATTACATCTCCGATTGTAAGATGACGAGAGAGAAGCTCGGCCCACATCTTTGGTCCATACAGAAAGAGAGAGAGAGATCACATGAAGTAAGAGATAGGGAGAGAGAGAGAGAGAGAAAAAGAGGGACGCAGACAGAATTACACACATGGTTCCAGAGAGAGAATAAAATGAAGACTGAAGACTTTGAGGACTGGGATGGAACATATTCGTTTGAAGGTTTTGGATAGCTGGGAGTACAAGAAAACCACAGAGGAGGGAGGAGTCCCAACCCAAAATTCGACGCTCTATTCGAGATCCTCCTGCCGATTAGAGGTGACTCGACCTCGTCCATAAACCTGCCATGCGTTTCTCCCGTCGCTATGTCCACCACATATACTATACTATACACTCGTGGATACATATTTCTACCTTAAGCTCATATAATAACAGAAACAGCAGCAGCAAATTCTGTCCTACCACTGCCAAATACGATATGTACATACATATATCGTATGTTCATATGTACTTGCACACACATGTATTGTACATGCAGCGCCCTGTAATACATGTAAAAACATGCATCGTGTTTTCAGTTTGTATTAAATACTCGACTCGAATAGATATATGTACCTACCTAGTTGAATATCGAATATATATACATATGTACACACAGGCAAATTTTACATCGAGAGAGCAAGAGCGAGAGCGAGCGAGCGATTGTGAACTAGTAACGTGAAAAAGAGAATGAAAAAGACCCCCTTTAAGTTGGACTTGGTACATGTACATACATCTGTGTCGTATATAGGTACTAGTATGTGTTTGTGTCTGTGTATTGTACTGTGTAGTGTAAAAACTTGTAGCAGCAGAACTCTCTGTGCGTGGAAGCATTATGGCCTACGACTAAGGGACGATACATATTTGAAACTGACTGACAGTCTGGACTTTGCCGTCAACTTGGTAACAAATACATTTACAGCCGTCCCCAAGTTGAGCAAGAAAAACAAGTGAAAAAACACGGAGAGAGAGAGAGAGAGAAGGAGAAAAGTAGCTCCTCATATCTATAATATTGATGCAGTTTATCAATACCAATACCAATCTTAATCTTTCAATACTAGCAAAAATTATAACTGCACAAGTTTCTCCTTTTATATACAAAAAAAAAAGTGTAACTGAAAAAAAGTTGACAAATTACGTTAATCCAAACCAAAGCAAGCACAGTTCATTGTTCATTATACAATCATTGGATAAATTATTAAAAAAAAGAAGAAGTAGAAGAAGACGACAAAAACGAGTTGAGAGTTTTAAGTTGAACGTGACATAAAATAAAATTCACGCGTGTATAGTATAGCACACACTGTATACAATAACAATTTACACCCCACTATACCTACTCCTCACTCATCACTATTACTCATCATTAAATTTATACTATAGGCATTTTGTTCCTTCCTGGGTTTTTTGTTCATTTGTATTCTATATTTGTACCTTTGAATACACACACGAGATTACGTCAAAAAGTTTGCAAATTCCTCAGCCCTTTGATTTCTGTTACTATACTTTTGGGAAATGTGAAGAAGGATACGGAAGACGACAAGACAAACTAAACGTGTTGGGAAATTAAACTTGGATTGCGTGCTGACATATAATATTAATACTGTCCCTGGTCATTGTTTTCATTGTGTTTTCAAGATAAAACAAAGACAAAGAAGGAGAAGGAGAAGAAGAAAATAAAGTGAGTTTTTGGTCATTGGAAATGTTGGATTTGTAAATGAAATTGAATCACAACACGAGATCTTTACTATTTATATATAGAAGAATTGGATTGACAAATCATCTTTGAGTTTTGAGGGAGAGCCTTGTTGGCTCGCCACGTGGGGACGACAACAAGGGCTTCTCTTGTCCTTTCTAAGTGATTGAAAAACTGTAATGAAAAGTGACTTTTTTGTGAGCTGACAAAACATCAACATCATCGACATCATCGTGTATACAGTGTATACACTACATATTTCCTGTCCTATTCTTTTGAAAGTTTGACACAAATAGAAATAGAAAATGACAGTCGTTCGAAACTTTTTAATAAATGTTCAAGTTTAGTTTCGATTCATCAACTGCCCGTTTCATGGTGAAGTTTTTTCTTGTTGAATTTTAAATGCTTCAAACTAAAAAACTGTGTGGTATGATTTGGGATTTTTTGTATGAATGATTTATTATTGAGACATTGGGCATTTAGTTTAAGACTTCAAATGAGAGCGACAGTGACAGTTACACATTTTGTTTGTTTTTTTTTGAACGATTTAAATTAGTAATTACATCAAATCTTCGTACGAAATCATTTATAGTTTGCGATTGTAGGAATATTGTAATTTTGCATTGGCAAAATTCTCATCATCAATTCTCCTTGTGTGACTCTTCAAATATATAGTTCAAGCTCTTGTAGCTTAATTCGTCAAATTGGCTTTAAAAGTTTCCAAACTGTTGTTCGAAACTTTCGTCAACATTTCGCCGTCGAAAGCCGACGACATGACAGACCAGCCGCAAAGTAAGTTCGAAATCATTTCAATTTCCATTTTTTCATTTACATCAAAGGTTCAAAATTTCAAATTCCAAAGAAAGGTAAAAAGAAAAAGGGCGTATTTTTGTGTTTGTGTACAAAAGGGACTGAAATTGTGTAGAGTTTGTGTGTCGCCTGAACTTATCGTTAGATTCGTGTATGTAATTTCTCGTATTCAATTCAAGAATTCGGCTAATTTCAAATTGGAAAACTTAAGTTTATACACGCCGAAAGTAGTAGTATTTTTGGTCAGTCTCATTCTAATGTACGTAAAGGGTTTCGTGAAAATTATAAATAATCTGGGTGACATTCACCCAATTCAACCACAACACGTAAAAAGATGGGGCTGGGCTTAAAAACGAACAATTCCTTATGACTTGCCTTTTTTTGTCTTTGATGTTTACTAAATGAATTCCTCGAGATCCGCTTTTCCCAAATTTGTAGGGATTTTTCAGGAAAACATGTTGCTTAGGACAATTTTTTATCAAAAAATAATAGAAATTTCACTGGAAAAGTTGCAGTCAAGCACGATTCAAAACTTTCTGAGAAAATTACTACATTTGTTTTAAAAATAGGGCTCTGCAGAGTAGTGCAGAGCCCCTATTTTTCGCCAAGCTCCACAGGAGTCTTCTTATAATTTGGGGAAGTTAATTTACGGAAGTCACAGGTCATAGGGAATTCATCGGGCTATTTTATAAGCCAACGTGTAGTAGTTCAAATGGGCAAATGTCACCCAGATTATTTTTTATTCTCACGAATCTCTTTCACATAGACTAGACTGACCCTCAGTTCGAACTTCGAAATCAATTTGATTTGCATAAAAAAGGGAAATATGAGGGTCCAAAAGTACACATATAACATTGTGTATATTTATATGTACCGAAAATTAGGAGTCATTACATATTTAGACTAATACTAATACATGGAATAATAAAAAGCCTTTATACTTTATAGACGTGGAACATAGTAAGAAAAAGTCACACATCGTTACGTAACGAGCACATGTATTGGCTATACATGTAGTGGCACTAAAAAAACTACCTGTTAATTCGCAAAATACTATACTAATGTGTGCAAAATTTTAGTCATGCTCCATTCTTAAGATGTTTGCTATGTACAGATGATGCTGCTGACTATATACTAGATTAACTATAGATATTCTTACTGCATATTCTCCCTACCTGTACCTACCACACTGAAATGAGCGTTAATTACTTTGTAAAAATATCTTTGCTTTTCTTTTTCTTTTTCTCTCTCCCTCGCGTCTTATTTACATTTGTATAATTATACAAAATATACAATAATAATGACACATTTAATATGCTATAATTAACATATTTGATCATCTAGATCCATATCTGTCCATACAGCATAAAACACTATATTTAATATCGCTATATATGCTAGTTATTACTATAAATATTTATATGAAAATTCTATTAAAACGACGACGAGATTCCATTAAGATGAAATCCTAGATTCGGAGAAATTGATAAAACACATTATAATGTGAGAGCGTCCACATTTATTAAAAGAGTTTTAATTTAAATTTTAGCTGTGGTTTTCCGGCTTCTGGTATTTACACAGAGCAGACTGTACGATATGTATTCACACCTACTTACTTACAGTTGTTGTTCATTAAAAAAAGGTATTAATTCATTTTATTAGTTTAGACAAAATTCAACCGGTTGGATTCTGGAGGTGAACGCACATGGATTAAATATCTTGTACACATAAGATATATACAAATGAAATACTACCAAGTATCAACTACGATATAAAGAGTAAACACAAGGTTGTGAGTTCCTATTCCGATATTCCAAACTATGTGGTGTGTAATTGACTTGACTACATTTTTTGACTGATAGCCACACACCATAAAAATAAAATATGGGCTCCTTGCTCTCGTATTTACGTTACGTAAACTACAAAGACCATGTAAAACTTTTCACTCTGAGTCCGCTGCTGTACTGATATGTCGTCATATAATTAAGGATTAAAGGTTTTCAACCCACTGCCATTAAAAAAATGCTTGGATTCTTTCTCTTCATATATATTTAATATACATATATATATATATACATGCAGTTTATCTTTTATTGAAAATTAACGTTGAAATTTGAAAGTTGAAATTCGACTTGAAATTAATAGTACACTGATTTAAACTTGATAATAATCACCATGCAGCACTCCGAACCCGTGTGTGTAAGTATACAGTGTATACAGTGTATACTCTCTGCTGTCCACACACACAAATATTTTGATGATATTCCAATTCTGATGCAAGGAAAAAACTCCACCATAATGTCTAATATATGGGCGAACGACAATGTTTAAACATACGTTCATTTTTTGTAATACTTTTTTCGTAATGAAGATGAAGATAGGTAGAATATCGTTGTATTGTATACATGAAAGTCATAAAAAGTACTATTCACTTTTTCTTTTATTATTTCCCTTTGATTTCGATTGCACTATGGATATAGAAAAGAGAAAGAGAGTTGCATTATTATGCCATTAGCTTTAAACTTTTATCTCAACTCTCCGTCAATCTAGATTATTAAGTGCAAGATGCAATAAAATTATTTTCCCGTCCGGACTATTACTTACCTCTAGTTATATACGAGTACGCTCATCATCCTAATTGTAATAATAGGAATAATGACGAGTCTAGTTTAATAAAACCTGTGTTTGGGCTCTAATTAGGAACAGCAGGAAGGTCAGTAATTAAATAGATTATTTATTCTCTCTCAATTCACCTTATCACCATTAGGTATAACCTATCTTTGCTTATGTTCTCTCACTTTGTTCGTATACTCTCTCAATTGTGTAAATTGAGAGAGGCAGTGAAGGGAAACCCCAAGACAAGAAAAAACTAATAATAATTATAATTACAGATAATTTCCCTATATCTCAAAACTTCTTCCTAATCTTTGAAAAGAAGATTTGAAAGTATTTTGTACTAAATTCCATGTACAACGAATAAAAAAGAGATGGATCACCAAGAAAATACTGTAAATATAATATAACAACTGGAAACTGTACACACATTCAGTATAGACAATTAGAAATAGAAATGGTAAAACAATCAAACAATGACATCATGAGAAAAGCCTGTCTATCTGTTCTGGTCAGTACATGGTTAATGCTAGTAACAGTGTAATGAGATAGTTTGAGCTCTTGATCGCCATAAAATATTTATAATGACAAGTAATAAAAAAAAAAATAAAAAAAAATGTTCCCCAACGAGATTGACATTGGCTCCTTCAAACTGTCATACCTTTCAAAAAAATTCTCTCTCTCTCTCTCTCTTTCTCTCTCGATATTTTCGTACATCTATCTGTCTGTATGTGCGTACTGTGTGAAATATACATAGCTGACTCTTTTTTTTGTTGGTTTCATTCCATCGTAAGAATATCATAATGCTGTACAAGTCGTCTATATACGAATACAAACGCGTATATACTGTATATATGAATGAAGGACTGAAGGCATAAATATAACACAAGTACTGAAAGATTGAGACACTTTTGAGTTTTGGTTTTGACAATTTTGAAGGGGGCACACGAGACGGTCGACGATATTCTCATGTGGAAATGTGTGAGTTGGGAACGGTAGACCACAGCCGCAGTGAGAGAGAGACAGAGGACTGAGGACCCACTCGAGTAAGTGTGTGATATTTAGGACAGTTAATTTTATTATAAATAGGAAGAGTTCGGTAGCCTGACAATGAGTTGGAGGATGGACAGACGATAAGGAAAAGGATAGTGTGGTGTGTATAGTTTTCGTTGAAAGAGTTACACCTACGAGCTAAAGACAAAGATTATGATACAAAAGGTATTTAGCTAGTTTGCATTAGGTATTTAGTTGATTTGTATATGCATATGCATATGGATGGGGTTTGTGATGGTTACTCCCATTTATTATTAAATGAGAAATATGACAAATGTATATGGGCAATAATAGAAATCATAATGGCGATGGCATCAGATATAAAAACGCGCACCATATGATTTTTATATAGATGAAAAAGTTGTACATGAACAATTAGCAAGGGAATGGGTAAGAATGGACAATTAGCTGCGTCTGGAGATTTCAGTTTATGTTTCTCTGTGGACGTTGAACGTGTAGTAACGTTTCTCTCTCTCTCATTCTGTGTGTGTGAGTGTGTGTATTTACATGTATGTATGTTGAAGTGGAGATGGAGACGAGCCGCTCTGGAGAAAAACATATATAGGAGCGTCAAATGAGGGTCTGTCTGCCAGTCATTAAGGGCTATTACACATTATACAAGGGAAAGTCCCTCTCTCAGGCTCGATCAGAGGTCAGATAAGACCTGGTCTTCGGCGACGACCATCGTCTGCCACGCATTGTTCTTTATATATATTTTGTATCACAGAGCTTCTTGAAGCTCCCAGAGTAGTCACAGTCATTTCTGTAGTTCCTACTTTAAAGGCTGCTACCTACTTTACTCTCTCTCTCTCTCTCCTTTTCTCTGTCTCTCATAATACTCTCGACACTGTCTCTAAAAACAATCATAATATTATCCACACTACTCTACATACTATACAAAGTCTCAACTGTACATACATAATACATATACATACAGTGGATTGACTGTTAATATGTGATAGACACCACCCTCAATACTCAATCCTCAATGAGCTCAAGTCAACTACGACTCTCCAACTCTCGACTCTCTATTTAGAGACAGAGACAAGACACACAAAATCTACCGTACATGTGTTGTGTAGGAAACGGCTTTGGACTTTTTTCTCCTTCTCATCGTCAGACTTTTGAAACTTGGGAGATCACATCGGATGAATCTTTGTCCCTTGTCTTTCTTTTCCTCTCTGTCAATCCTTCATCCAAAGAGAGAGAGAGAGAGAGAGAGTCTTTTCCTCAACTTCTCAACTTTGTCACAATACGATACGATACGATAATAATAACAAGGGATTTTTTTAATCCTCTCTGACGGCACACACACAAAAAAAAATATTATTATTACCATTATTATTTTCATGGAAAATAAACTCGTATAATCCTTCGTGTGAAAAATATGTATGTCTCCCTTCATTCTCTTTTCCCAAATGTGTCCCTAGTTACTTACTACTACATACATGTAAAATCTTGAGAGTAAATTGAATATTTTACTCTTGTGCTCTTGTTTAAATATTCCCCGTCGTATCGTGTGGTAATTTATGTAGAGATATTTTACAACACGTGTGCCGAATATTTTATTCATTTTTTTTTCACTGGAGATTATAGTCGTATATGCAAAAAACAAAAAAAAACACAAAACACAAAATAGTAAAACGGGAAAACCTGAAAGAAAAAAAGTAAATAAAAGGATGACTTGACCTCCTGCATTTTTCGAATTGACTATATGCATTCAAAGGCGCCAATGAATGTCGTATGGCCAGTCTAGTCCAATATATCTTCTTCCCTTACTGGTTTTCCGCAACAAAATACACAATAATAAAAAAAAATGCTCACCGTCTTTTTTGGGGGGTGTAGCAACGTATATACATATCTGTAGAAGGGAAAAGGAGAAGAAGAAGAAGAAGAAGAGACGAGGAGTTGCTATTCGTCACATATAATTTGTGCTGTGTACAACACAAGATTCATGATTCGGACTTATCAGTCTATCACAAATCCTGTCTTGTTCCCAGATACCTTGTAAATTGTAATTGCAATTTGAGGACGAGGAATCAGAGATTTATCATTCAAATGGAAAAAACGTTTTTAATTTGAACTGTCCAAGAGAAGAAAAAAACTAACGCAAGGACCGGCTTATACATTTTTCATTCAATCAACAAATTAAAAGGACCTCTGAGTTTATACGCACATTATATACATAGAGATAATGATAATTTTAAATCCCTTCTCCTTAAAGTCATTCAATTTTTTCATTCTCAATTCCCCTACATCAACTTTTGCCGATAAAGTTTTGAGTTTTGAGTGTGTTGAGATTTGAAAGCTTCCACAAATTGCAGAAAGTACAAGGAAGGCATGAACATGAAGGGAGTTGAATTTGGTTCAATTTTGGTTGACGTGTTGGATGCATGTATGTATTTTGTATTTTGTGGGAGTTTTTGTGTAGATTGTGCATGGACAATGAGGGGAAGAAGCGTTAAGCGTTAAAAATGTAGTGTATACGAGTGTGAAGTGATTCCATTCTAGAGGTTGTTAGTTCTCCTAATGCGTCACTATTATTCCCGTAAAATCAGCCAGAGAAGCGTAAACTCTCCATTCGGGATAAAAACTACTCTCTTTTTTCAACTACAATAATTCCAAGAGTTTCGATTTTCATTGCTCTCGCTTCTTTTCCTCCTTTTCCGTCTCCTACCCCATTCCATTCGTCTATCATATACAACTACATACATACATGCATACATACATATATATATATATATACGTACTGTATGAAAGAAAACCCCAAATACGATACATATCATACAGAGGACGAGCGAAGGACTATGGCAGACTACAACTACTATAAAAAGCACTAAGCACTCGTATTAAAGACGGCAGAGTAGAATGCTCATTTTATAGTTACACAAGAAAAAAGCGAGACTTTAACAATACATGTATACATATACTATATACATATACGAAATAAGAAATACAACTAATACAGTACAAACTGCAAAAACCTATACATATCGTCTGCATTCACATTCCTACACAATTCTCGTTATGTATATAATAGTATGTATTTATTGTAGAAAAAAGAGAAAGATAGAAGGAAAAGGGGGGGAAAAGAGAAAGATTCGTTCAAGTCAGAGTCGATCATTAAGACAACCTTTCCATCGTTGTTAAATAATGTAGTTGATGGGGATTTTAAGAACGAGCATTGATCCTTGTGTGGAGGTGTGTAGGGATTGTATGTACATGTCCAAACACCGAGAGTTCATCGTTTCTTACGGCGTGCTAAAAGTTTGTTAATTGCCCATTTTGTACACATGATGATTGCCAATTGATGGAATTGGAATAGAGGAAAATACTATCCATTGTCGTTTGTACAAGCACAAGTACAAGTACTGTGTATTAGGTATGTGTGTGTACGAGACGAGCATTTACCTTTTACTCTCGTTCAGGGGATTATTGCTCGTCAAGTACCCCAGATTATGGCATTCAACCGATTCCCCATTATACTTTTCCAAATAGACTCATTCCCTCCTTCTTATTATCCCAGATAAAAACAAATACAGTGGAAAAATGAAATGAGATGGGAATTCGAGCTACTATAGAGTACGAAATGTAGAGAATGCAAAGTGAATCATTTCTCCTGTTAACTGTAGGAAAAAATTGCTGAATTCCATTGGGTGGACTTGAAGAATTTTTCACTGCCCTAATTTCTATAAAATAAAATCAAAATATATAAAGAAAAGGACTGTAAAACTTGCGAGTTTAAAATACTAAATCTTGCAATTTCGTATATATAGTTTGCAGTTGATTCCGAGAAAAAAATGACCGATTCGTGCATAATGTTTATTACTACTGTGCGTGAATCGTGAATGCAGTGTTTGCTATAGTCGTTGGGGAAATCCTCAAAGTCCTAGTGACTTATATTACGAGGACATGAAACGATTAAGAATGGAGTTCACATTATTGAACGTGATACTGATTACTGATGATCCTCATCGATTTGGAATTAAATGCCTTTTCAGTTTTCTTACTTCATGTTACAGGCATAAAATGTTCCTCATTTCTTCCCATACTATAATAATAAAATAATATAGAGACTCTCACATGGAATTCGAATAATTATTTGAAAAGGCAATTTTGTCATGAACGTCAACACGAAATCTATTGTCACGGCAGGAGTGGGAAGATGAGGACCGTCCAACCGAAGAATAGAAACCCTAGATATTCTTACGATTAGTCTTCTCTCTCTCTCTCTCTCATTCTTATTTTGTTTGTTCAAGTAGAAGTAGAGCAACGAGCAAGCCCAATTGATGTAGTACAATGTTTTTTCTTCTCCATCGTGTTTCAATTGTGAGTAGATAGGTATACGCACTAGTAGTATAGTAACTAGTAGACGTTATAACGATAAGTGATGTCGACTGATTTCTCTCCTGATTATTGAAAATATTCATTCGCCCTCACCCCTTTTGTCCTCATGATGATCATGAAATGAAAATGAATGAATGAATGAACGAATGAATATCCGACTTACTTCCGCTCCGAAGAGTCACAGAGCAACACACACACACACATAAAACCTACAAGTCCTAACACCAGCTATAACAGTTCCAGTAGCAAAATATATGTACACTCCTATATTCGATTGAATATCACGACAATATACCGTTGAAAGTCACAGACGTATGTACATAGATGAAAGAAGGTGGCCTGTGTATATGCGCTCAAGGCAACAATACAACGAATAAACTTGCCATTTCTATTGTTGAAGTTTGTACGCACACAAGGAGCGAACGAGAGATGGGAACAAGTGAAAACGGGTTGTTCTCCCTCCCGGTGTGGTTCACTATTCCGGCCAAATCAAACGTAAATATATACATAATTGTAGTAAATACACATGTACGAGTCTTTTTTGTATTGCACTCATTCATCTGTGCTCGTCTACATCATTTCTTTGGTACCACATATTGGAAAAAAAAGGGAAAGGGAATATGAGTACATTATTCAGTATTCATACGATACATATAGATACACTCAAAGGGAATCTATACATATATGGAATGAAAGTCATAAAACACATTGTGAAAAATTGTCAGTTTAATCCGATCAATTAGATGTAATTTGTAGGTCATGTTCCAGGTCACAATCATGTAGATATATTTTATCATTGTGTAAGTGTGAGGAAGGTACGCGTCTGGAACGCATATGGCACGGTTAAAAAAAAGACACATTCTATACTATTCTGCTCTTGTGAGTACATTGGATTTGGATATCACATCAACGGACCATTTCCCTAAAAATTTCTCATGTACATACCAAATTAATTTGATACCTTTTTTTTCACTTGGTATATATATATATGCTCAAGCAGGCGTAGCTGGAAATGTAGTCAACCAGAAGATTTCCCTAATGAAAGTGATTTATTCGAGTTTATTGATCAATATGAAATGTGTACATGTAGTTGACGACAACTGTGAAGCGATTACCAAAATTGACGGATCTATGCAATTTTATCCTGACAATTTGTCGCCTTTTACACGAATTCTACGCGTATTTTCTATTTATTGGCAATACTGCTGAATATTTTTAATGAGTACACATTCATTTCGTAAATCATTGCCATTGAAATTCAACCGACATTTTTGAACTTTAAATTTTTTTTTACTTTCGATTGTCAAAATATACTCAAAATTGTCAATTTTGATGATTAAATGAACGAATCTAATGGAAAGAATACTCGTAATTTAATCTGTAGAAATTTTGTTTGATTTTTCAACAGAAAAGCGGCGGCTGAGTCTGTGTGTCGGCTGTGGTTCTCGAATACATGATCAGTATATACTGAGGGTTGCCCCTGACCTAGAGTGGCATGCTGCCTGTTTGCGTTGTTCGGTACGTGTTGGGTTTTCTAAAATAATAATAATAATCCCCATTTAAAATACCTATATATTATAGTAATTGAATACATTTTCATCATTGTATCTACTGAAATGTTTGCAGGAATGTCAAATGTTCTTAGACGAGACTTGCACTTGCTTTGTGAGGGATGGGAAGACCTACTGTAAAAAAGATTATGTTAGGTAAGTCGGGAGGATCGAGGATTCAATTTTCTATCCAACAAAACAACCTTCACCATAATTCCATTCATTTCTATATAATACTAATAATAATAATTAAGTATACAATGTACAATCATTGTCATTGTCAGTCTGGTATTATAATATAAATATTCATTCTATATACAAATACGTGAATGAATTATTCAAATCAACACTTGGACTTGAACATTTGAAATTCTAATCAATTTCTTGGAACGAACATGGCGTTTAGCTAACAAAAAAATACTACATGAGTACTACACTATGTGGTGTGTCTGTATACAATATGATTAACAATTGTAAGTGATGTTTTAGTAATGATTCCTAGTACTAATAAATATTTTTTGACTATATGTTTTTTTTCCAGACTATTTGGTACAAAGTGTGACAAGTGTGGACAGTGCTTTAGCAAAAACGATTTCGTGATGAGAGCGCGAAGTAAAATATTTCACGTTCCTTGTTTTCACTGTTCGATATGTTCCAGGTGAGGAATTTATATGCATACCTATATATACCTAAATACAAACGACAAATTACGATAATATATTTTTTCTTGTCCCATGTAATTGTCCCATGATATTCGGATACGCAATGTTTGAGTTCATCTTGCTCATTCATTAAATGCATATATACATGTTTAAAGTCAGTATATATGATCGGTTATTGTTCTCAATGCAAAATCATATAAATATGTACAAGTACATATTTCACTTACATCGTAAAATAATATCTCATTTGTCTCTTCTTCATAATGAATATTTAAAGTTGAACACTATGGTGAGAATGAGACACGTTATAAAAGTTGACTGTTTTATTACAAGTAAGAAATGTTTTTTTTTTCTTCTGTACAATAGACAGTTGGTGCCTGGTGACGAATTTGCTCTGAGGGAGGATGGACTCTTTTGTAAAGACGACCACGAAGTCCTCGAGAAAGCTGTCAACGGAGAAAACAATCTTAATACCCCGCCCGCCGTCACTCCTATTCATCACGAGGCTTCCAATTCCGGTCAGTTCAGACTCTATATACATTTTTTTTCTTTGGGGCTTTTTCTCTCATGTACATACATCCATTTCGGTCTATATATTTATATACCTATATATATATATATATATATATAGCACACTCTATAAAATCTTTACATTCCCTTCTAGACCATATACACATATATTTTTTATATGTTATTATTATGAGCTAGTAAAAGTATTTATATGCACTGGAGCTAGACCGTCTGTACATAATCTGCGATACATATATATTACCTATATATTATATGAAACTCTCTTTTCAAACAATTCTCTTTCTCCTCTTCTCTTGCAAACGTTAGAACAAGAACAACTCGGTCAATATTATCATTAGGCCTCTTGGCTTTGGCTTTCCTATATATATAGCTCTCCCATTTCCGTACGTCCTCGCACTCATTTTATTTATTGCTTACATAACAGAACTCTTTTCTTTATCCCCCCTTCCCCCTTGTACTTTACTTGTCTTTATTCAACCAACAGTACTTTTCGAATTTTCATTTCAATTTGAATTATGTATTTTGATTTAAAATTCATCTTCAAGTACGCAGAACACATATACACCACCTTTTCCTACTACTGATAAAGACATTGTCACTAGAAAAACAACTGGTTATTAGTATTAGACTGATCGCACGGAAAAATATTAAATATGTATTGAGAACATAGCGAGAATTTGAGTACCTTTTTGACGACTGGACGATGAAATAGAGATAGATAAAAATCGAATGGAAATGGCTCATAATTAATGTATAGAATTGGACATTTCCTATTCATATTTCCCTATAAAATCCAGAGTGTGTGGAAAACTCTAAATATAATTTTCTTTCTTTGAGCGATAACAAGTTTGTTGTTACTCTCCATTCTTTATTATTGTTATTATTAATTAATCACTTCATGACAATCCAGCGGACACGCGGAACACAAAGTGTATGAGGTATCCAGAAAGTTGTATATAGTTATTCTACTCTGTGTGTGTGTAGAATTTGAGAATTTTTTCACGTATGTACTTGATCATTCTACAATTCTACAATTCTCTCATGGAATCACAATGAGATAAAGCAATGAAGAAATGCAACTTGTAGTAGGTATATTATACCTACTCCTTTTTTTCTAATCTTAAATCGTAAACAGAAGACAAGGTGGCTGGACTCGATTGAGATAATGTACATGCTATCACCTCTTTCCACCTTCACAGATTCAAATTCAGTTTAAGTCTCGTGTGGAAAATGCATTATGTATATATATATATATATTATATAACTTTATTCTGTATAATAAAGATATTTTAGTGCATATTGCATTCATATTGCATAAAAACAGTGCATGAAAACTGCATCGTATAATAATAATGATAATAAATGACTTGGCTTGTTCAAGCAGAGTCATACCCAGCAAGAAAAACAAAATTGTACAGAGAAAAGCTAAAGTGCTGTTGTGAACTTCGACTTCAAACTTCCAAAAAAACGACGACTGTATGAGAATATACTAAAGAAATACAAAAGGAACAGGAATAAGTTTGAAGTTTGTATGAATAAAGCATACGCTGAGCATTTGCTATCAAATGATAATAAGTTGAGATTGTTGTTTCGTTTCGTTTTGTTGTTATTGCCAGTATTACCATTGCCGTTGCCCTTATTCTTGTTAGCTGTTGGCAATTTAGTAACGCACAGAAAGAGAGAGAGAGAAAGAAAATGCCAAAGGAAAAAAAAGAAAAGGAAAACAAAAAAGAGAGTTTGAGACAGAGAGAGAAAGAAAGAAAGGGAGAATGAAAAAAGAAAGAGATTAGATTAGACTTGAGAAAAGGAAAAATAGCATGGAACACAGAGAATTGGAAAAGAACGGGAGTCGGACTTTGTGTGTGTGTGTGTTGTGAGAAGTTGAAAAGTTTTGCATGAGAATTTCACGCTTATTTATCATAGTAAGCTATTGAGCTCATGTTTTTTCCATGTAAAATTCCTGTGTGTGTAGATGTAGATTGCATTCCATGCACACAAACAAATATGTACTAATCGGAATACACAAGGAGTTGCAAGAAAAAGTGGGCGTTGGGCGCCAAAAAAGATAGTCTTGACTTGCATTTGACTCTTTGAACAACATATTATGCATGTATAAATATATACACATCCATATACATAACGTAAAATGTATTCATTTACGCAGTCATACCGTCGAAAACACACACACACACACCAAAGAAGTTCTCCATAAAGAATTGTGTGTGTGTGACTGCGAGGATCTATATAGATGTGCATGTATGTATGTATGTAGTGTAGTGAGCTGGGATAATGTAATGGTCTACACGTATCTAGATCGGCACATCGCATGTGCCGATGCGATGTGGATTCTGCAGATGGAAAAATCAATGAGTAGGAGAACTTGACTTGCCTTCCTCTCCTTCACTTTCCGCCGTCCAATGAGTTCACTCTACATTACCTCCTTCCTCATTGGTCCCCGGCCCGGTTATTCCGTCTTCCCAGTGCAGCCCCGCCGTGTCTTTTTCTCCCGGCTTCATTCTATGTATACTACATACAAATTCTCTTCGTCTTCGTCTTCCAATTCTCTTCTGTTTCTCTTCTCTATCTATATCCACCATCCTCTCATCCTTATGGGTGAATAAGAAACAACTCCTGTGTTTATCTATAACTGCATAGCTTTGAGCTCGCTCACTCACTCGCAGTAATCAGTATATATGCATTTGAATTTCAACAACTTTTACACGGGCATATGAATAGCACGTGTAGGAAGCGAGAAGGAATGCATCTTGCGTACGGAAATCTAGTATTCACACTATCTTAAATATTTTTCTTCTGTCTCAAGTCCATCGTACAAGGGTTTTTTTCTTTTAGACTTCACAAGGTTTCCTAAATCCACACACAAATTTCCTTTCAAAATCCTCTACATCTTTTCATTGTAGAAATAATTCTGAAGCTTAAATTCTTTTTATTATATGTTTTCGAGTTCTTTTCTTATATGAAAATATGAAGGCCTTTGCACATAATTGTGGTAGAATTTACTTATTTATTTGGGGTTCAAACTTAGAACGGTTTTTTCTCTGGATATATGAAATGAGTGTAGGTAATAATTACGAGCATGTTCAGTCGTATGGTGGTTTAGTTGCAGTTGTTGAGATTATTTTGAAAACAAAAAGTAACTTTGTGAGACCTAATCTGGAATTCACATGGTTGATAGAATGAAATATGCAAACATGACCATGCCATGAGTGAGGTGAAGCGAGAGAGAGAGAGAGAGAGAGAGAGAATCATCTGTGTATATATACATTTGTGTATGTGTGTGTTTGTATGTATGTGAATGATTCGTTCGTTCTCTCTCTCTCTCTCTCTCCAAAGTTGGAGTTCCCTTTATGTTAAATCTATTAGTTTTTTGTACACATTTATCCACAGTGTAAACAAGTCGACTAGGAAAATTTGATCCCCCAAACTACGGCCACAAATTGGTCTTCAAAGGGCCAGTCTCCACAGTATTTTTTACCCTGTATAAACACCGTTCAACCGCCTTCATGGGCCACATCTGTACTTTTTGTACATATAGAATTCAAATGAAACTCTAGAACTATCTAAATCATTTTGCATTGCACACAAACATACACAGTACACACACACACACACATGAAAAAAGAAAGAGAACTCCCAAATTTATATATACACACGCTCTTTCATGACTTGATTAGCTTTCCTTTGGCACATATGTGTATGGTTTGTATTTTCTTCAATTCAAAATATGAACTACGTCAAGAGAGAGAGAGTTGTCGATAGAATTTTATTGAGCAGTCATGGATAAAAACAGATTAAATTTGTTGCATATTTCAATAAGAAATAATTCTGTTTACTTTTAATTCTAATTCCGATGTCAAAATATCATGGGCTCTCTGCATATAAGATATACTCTCATATCTACATATTTGCTAGTCAATAAGCTATTTCGGATGTTGAGAATTTCTTTTTTTAACCATCCGATAAGGAAATAAAAATTTGAAATGAGAACAAACATACAAGTTTTCTTATATAGTATTATGCACACTCCAGTTTCCATGCGAGAAAAAAAAGTTTTACTCTCCATTGCAATTTAGAACTTGATACATGTGAGAATGAATATTGCGAAATTGTTGTAATAAACTTGGATGAAAAGTTTAGAGTTTAGAGTTTAGATATAGACGTTTTTAATTGCACCTGCACTTGCACTGTGAATGCACTTTGCAATTAATCGAGTACAATATCTTTTGAAATCAAAAGGCTAAGTTAGAAAATTGTCAATCCTCAGACATACTTTTCAATTTAAAAGCTTTTCACTGTTCACAATCGCTTGCAATATCATTTTAATGTATATGTAATTGTTCAATATATTTTTACTATTTTTATTTATCATTGCCAACTCGGGTCAATATTACAAAGTTACATGTCAATTGACGCTATTTTCGTTCCCTTTTAATTTCTTTCAGATTTTGATCCATTTGAGACGGTATATTTTAATGTTTTATAAAGGGTGGGTAATACTAAAAGGTGTACAGAGTAAATTACTTCTGCTGCCTATATACAATTACAATTTCTTTCTTTGCCACCCCTTGAAACTTTTAAAAAAAAGTCCTCAACCGCCCAAAATTAAAAGCATGGACTGTTAAAATAGGTATAAAAATGAATAATACTGTTATTTTTCCATTCCTAGTAGGGAAATAGAAAGCAGAAAAAACAAAAGAGAGTAAAAAAACCCACAGAACTATACCACCAAATGTCATAATACAATTACAACAATTCCCTCTCAAGTCTCACTGTCCTCGAGTATTTTTTTCTTGTGTTTTGTTTCATTCGTCCTCTTTTTTTTTGTCTATTTTCTTTTTTCATTTTTTTTTACTGGGTTGGTTTTCATTTGTGTATTCTTGATTCTTGAGCATTACGGTATTTATTTTATCATGTCCATACACTTTACGTTCAAGTACGTCAAATCCGATTCGGGTTTCTCTCAAAGACTCAAAGTACATGTACTGAGGATTCTCTCTTCTCTCCCTTTTCTCTCTCTCTTTCTGTCCTTGTGTGTGCTTGTCAAGTGGGTTGTTCAGAGTACATACACAAGTAAATGTAAGTATATATGTATGAAGCAAAATGAAAAAAAAAGCTAGGTAAAGTTAAGCAAATTCACATTCGCCATCTTTATATTATCATTCTCTACTCTGAACAACGTTATGATGCTCCTCACATGTATATTAGGTATTATTATGTATGCGTGACTTGTAAATATGGCAGCCCAAGTTGTTCTATAGATATGCATGAGCGAAGTGACAAGGAAAACAAGCGAGTGGAAAGCGGAGGAGGAATTGAAATGATCATAAGGAGATGAAACACATACACATGGATATATATAAAGGAAAGATGTGTGTAGTGTGGACAAGAATGTTTGCACTGGACTCCATATTTGAATTTGAACATTGAATCCATTGAGAAGTTTACAAGGAAGGCTAAAAACGTGTGGAGAAGATGTATAAGGATTTTGAGGATGAGGACGGGCTAAAGTTTAAGCTGAGAGAAGATCTAGAGAGAAAACTAGAGATTTGGTTCCTCGTCTACAGTGTCTCTGTATAGGTATGGTATACCCACGTTTGCGTTTACGGGGAAGGTACACAGAGAGAACACATGAGTATATGTGTGTGTGTGTGTGTGAGAGAGAGAGAGAGAGAGAGAGAGAAACGAAGACGGTGTGTAGAAGAGAGGGACTGGGAAGTAACATAAGATAACATAACATAAAATTCAAGAGTGCAGGGAGAACAAGATATGCTAAGCAAACAGTGGATTCAAAGGAATAGGCCGCTTTTTCAACCTTGCCTACATAATGATTGTTGATCATCATCATCGTCGTAGTCATCGTCATCCTTCTCGATCGATTGTCGGCTCTCCGTATTGTTCTCAGGCTTTTTCCATGTACACAGGCAGATAGAGAGAGAAGGCAGAGGAAAATTATTGATGAACAGGACACAGCCCACCCAAATCCACATTTACTCTACCTTTTATCCTTAAATACACAATACACACCAGAGTCCAAACCAACAAGTAGTGACAAGTACCTTCATAATTCATAACACTTGGGCTCTATAACTACAAGTGTTTGTTCCTTTTCCCAAGTCTCCTCGCTCTATCACACAAAGCTCAATGAAACTTACAAATCTCCCTAGATTATCCAGTAATTCTAGCTGTTCATCCAGAAAATTATCGTGTACATAGTCGTATAGTCAGTCAAGTCATAAGTACCCACATTATTCATTTATAAACTTGTGTCATTTCCCAATAAGTATCTATAGACAAGAAATTTTCTTTAAAGAAGACTTTTGTTTAGCTTCATTTCATAGTGTATATACAGTAGTATTGGGCACACTTCTTCAATTAAATGAAACGTTCTTCCTTATTACTGAGGGATGAAATCTTGGAAGTCGTCTCAGACGACTCACATTAAGAGGTTGTTGTACATACACATTTTTACGGCTGACAATTTTCAATTTTAGTAGCAGTTTGAGGTAAAGCGAGAAAATATGTAGAAAATCGGTAGTTGATGTAATGAACTTGAGAGAGACGAAATGATCGTCTGAAAGTGGAAATACAAACATGTACACACACACACACACACGAATACACACGAATACACGAATAAAATACGAATACCCATAGTGAAGGAGCAATGTAAGAAATAGCGTACATACGGGAGACGGGAGACCTTATATTGAGGCAAAGATTTATTGTATCCTGTGAATGTAGTAGGCGAGTGAAGGAGGGTCTACATTTTCGAGAAAACAGAGTGAGCGAGTGAACGAGAGACAGAGAAAGAGACCCTCGCCAAAGTCAGTCAGGAGCCAAAGCCAATAATATCTTCAAGGGATAATTGCCAATGACAGCTATCGTCAACGACATGGGGGGCGAGACTGAGGCACACTTGCACACACAAACAACAAACACTCGACTCGATGCAAACCAAGACAGGCTAGAGAGCCCGTCTAAAATTCACTCTGTACTCATCTTAACTTTGGCATTGTATATATATATATATGTCCGTACATGCATGACTTGCTATAGGATATTACAACATTACGCACATTACACTTGCATATAATACCGTAGACCGCAATGAGGAGAAACCGAAATACAAAATACACTCACATTGACGCTTACATAACGTAATAGAATAGACGAGCCAAATAGTACATGGCAATTCTGAGCCTTTCCCATGCCATTCCGTATTAGAAATTGCTTTTAGAATCGGACAATAGAATCTCCCACTCTAATGGAAAATCTATACATCAGTGATAATTGATCATATCACTGATGGTGATCTATGATGACCATCATCATTTCAGCTATTTAACTCCTCTTTCCCTATTTTCTCTCTCTTTCTCTCTCCCTCCATATTTCTTTTCGTTTCTCTCCTCTCTTTCCTATTGAAATTAACTATACAATTCTGATTTGTATCATAATTTCCCATCAATTTATCAAGCTAAATAAACAAAAATGGAATATCACACACGGCAATTGAGACATCATGGTACACAACAATCAACAATATACGAATTTCTTCATCTCGAGTGCCTTTTACTTTTCATAATAGTAGTAATAAAATAAAATTTCGTACAGATACACAACGAGTTCAGCTTCGTTGCTCATAATTTGACCATGGGATATTAAATATTAGACATTAGCTGGAACTTGGAACTACATATCCAAGCCAAAACAGTAAAAACTATGACTTTTATTTATTATCAGACGAAAATCCAATGAAAACGAAATGAGTCGTTTGTGTTTGGATATGTTTGGTGAGTTTGGTCCATCCCATTTCTTCCGTATACAGATAGTTTTTCAGTTCCTTTTTCTTTTGTATATATTTTCCATTATTTAGTTTTTATGGTAGTACATATAAGACTTGTGTATGTACTCTCAACCTCGACAATATTAATGGCTCTCTGTGGACAAATCATGGAAATGGGTTTTAGCCAGCTTCCTCATAATTCAGTTCCTGAACCAATAAAAATAATAACAATAATAATATTTAATCCACTAATAGAATTTTTGTGGTTTACCCTCGAGTAACGGAGAAACACACACTCACACAAGCTCCTCGTATCTGTTATTAATTACATATTGCGTTTCACATCTAACTTATAGATAGATCTTCCGATTTCATATTATATCATCAGCACATTTAGTATGCCATACAAAAATCAACGCATGCATCACCGTATGATTTAAAACGACGCCCATTTCTTTACATTATTTATATACTTGAAGACAAACTTAATGCAATAAACTTAAAATTAGGGAAAATTAATTGAAAACAAATTAAGGTGGAAGCTCTTTCATTAGTAAATAATTAAGTCTGCCCATATCTATTTACTCCAGATTCATCTTTTGTTGTACTAAAAAAGGGACGTTGATTATCTGCATATCTGCAGCTACAGAGTGTCAAAAAATAATAATAAGATGAGGACAGATTGGAACCTGAGCTTGTGTGTGTTCTGTGTGTGTGTGTGTGTGCTAGTATGTTTGTAGGCATAAATAACGAGTAGGTTCACTAGTAGGTTGTAGTTAAAACTTTTCGAGTCCTTTAGAGTTTAGATTTATGTGAATGGGTTGGTAATTGTTTGAAATGTGAGTGAGTGTGTGTGTATATATATATAATATATACCTATTCGTATATTCGTAAATCAATTGAGCCTTTCATTGTATAGATGCCCAGGGATTGATCCACTGACGGGCAGAACTAAACATGTGGGTTGATTTAGGACAATCAAATAGAGATATCATATGGATGGACATGGATGGACACGTTGGACAGTCACATTTATAAATTTCAGATAACGTACGTATACCTTTTCCCCGATTATAAATGTAAGGCATGGTTATTGGTGATGTACCGTAAAGGGTAGAACTCTCATACACATTCTCGTAGGTATCGTACATATGCCTACATAAGATAGTATACTCAAACTCAACATATAAACATGAACGAAAATAAAAAGGGAAACGACGTCGTTGTCGTATAGGAAGTATTCCTTGTCGTATATTACGTATATACATGGCACATGGATCATGAATCCATGAATAAAGTATCTACTTTAGTATCAATATGTACTTATGTATATAGGGAAAGATTGAACAGCCGGTATTTTTGGTCTGGTTGAAATTGTCACGGTAGATTCACAGAATCGACCAGAAAGTCACCTCAGTCATTCAAATTATCTGTGTATATTGTATATGGATATAGAGTTCAAAAAAAAACTTGAATTGATATGCACCAAGTAGTATGAGGTACATATGGAAATTTTCTGATCATCCATATGAATGAATGACTCAATAGTCCATGAGAATGGTTGAGTGCGGAGTAAATACGACGAAAGGGTAACTCTGTTTTAACTGTAGGGGTGCTGATTTTAGGCCCATCATCATCATCATCATCATCGTGAAGGCTAAGCATAAGAAAACAATGAATGACACGGGGTTACTTACTATGAAAACTAGGTAGTGTAGACTGTAGAAGAGTATAGAATAGAGTATATAAGTATATATATTTATATATATACCTAACTAGACTGGTAGAGGTGTAGAGACAGATTTCGTGTGTATTATGCTCAAAAATCTGGTCCTGCTCGTTCTCTCAACTGCTCGATTATTCTAAGGCAAGGCTAATGTTAAAGGTCGAATTGGGAATACATATTTAGATACGTAGCCGTGTTTGCTATTACATGGCACTCATTTTTGAAGGAGGTTTCCTATGTTTTGTGCCTATCTGTCGTTTTGGATGAAGCTGTGACTTGGTACGCCTATGCATATATTTATGTTTCAGGATTTCTCTATTTTTGTGTACATAAAATGCTCGTTCCTCGTACCTTATCCATATATCGCTTGTATTAAAACTCGTGAAACATATTTATGTATGTACATATACATGTGGTGTGTGTGTGTGTGTGTGTGCGTAATATATTGATATAGATGAAAAAGTACGAGCAAGTTGATTTGGTTAGAAAAGCAGAGTAGAGAGTTATACATAGTCCCAGAGAGCACAACTGTTCATGTTACGCATCTCTGGTTCTCTGCTTGCCGCTGTTCTAGCTGTCCAACAATGAAAAACTCAAATCAAAATCTTTTGCCTCTCTTGTCAAGTCTCTCGGCCTCTTTGTACTTATGTTCTTTTCAGTAAATATTAAAATAATTGAATAGAACACGTTTGACTTTCCTCTCTCCGCTCCTCTCTTGTTCTTGTTCCCTTTTATTTTCTCTCTCTGTCTGTAATTGAAACTTGCGTGTATTCGTGTATGTACTTTGTATATGTACAGATTCTCTTCTCTATTCTCCAATTTTGATGAGTGTATGACAATAATCATTACAATGATGGACAATGTACATGCTATTGAAATGGACTATTGTTATCCTTGTCTTTGTACAGCTATCTATGTAGACTATATTATATACTAGTAGAGTTTTCAGCTGTAGAAAATGCATAAAAAGCTTGCCATTTTTTAATGTGTAAAAATAATATTTGTTCAACTTGTCATCCCATATCCCCTGATAAAAAAAAAGTTGCTTCTTTTGCATTTCTTCCATAGGAAGAAAGGGAGGACACAAAATATATAGTATGTACTGGGAAGAGGGGTTTTAGTTTTTGGTAAATCAAGAAGTAATTTCCTGTAATTTGGTCTCTGATGAAATTATATCTGCAAACTAATTGGTGATTTGACTTTCGAGTCATGATCCCAGGGAAAAGTTGAGCTTTTTCTTTCCTCGGATAGCAGCCCGAGGCTAGAGAAACTATCCTAAAATTATATGTATCAAATGTCACTGCGCGTAATACTCTTAACTAACTCAATAACAAGAAGGAAGGCTCAACAATTGTCAACATTCTCCCGTTCATATAGTATAGTTCAATCTGCCAAACACACGTAATTCAATATTCTATACAACATATTAAATTAGAACAGATTTTTCTCTGTATAATGTGAACACAACTCACAAACTTACAACTAAAATATGAAAAGTCAACGTGAAAACTCGTTTTCTAAGTTATATGCTCTTCCGTTTTTCCTTCCATTTCCCCAGTCTGTAAAATATTTCAAAAGTATGTGCATATGTAGAATCCTAAATTGAACCTTTGGGTAAGAAATTATACGAATTATGTATGCGTTAAGCCCTCAACTTATGAAACCAATAATACAGACAAGTGACAAAACGAATCAAAGAGTTTTAGAGTGTATAATAATACACACACCAAAGTCTTTGAAATGAAATGATCGAATGTAATTTAATTAGAATGGAAAGTAGTAGTATGTATTGTATATGAAGTCCTTCTCTCCCTCCGCAGCTCATAATTGATTGTCATGGGTGTCCAAAAAATGAATGGAATTCATATGATTTTACACTCACACTCACGTCAGAGTTCGTTTAAATCATATTGTTATTGTTCAATAATAGTTTCCTTTATTCGTACATATACCATTTAATCATATAAGCTTTAGGTTACTTTATAAAAGCTTCCATTTCAAATTCAATTCCCCATTTTTTTTCTTCTCACATCGTCTAAATCCAGCGTGAATTAATGAATTTAATTAACGATATAAAACTTTTTAAGGCGTGTTTTTTTTGTATGGATTTCTTTCACTCTGCACTCTGTCCTCTTTCCTCCTGTTTATGTATACGGTACATGTTTAATATGTATAGTGTCGTCTCGTCAGTTGTTTGAATTTTAGAATTACAAATGGGGGGAGAATTGAGAGTTGAGAAGGGAGTAATGAAATGCAAGAGTATTACACAGACTATACAGAGAGACGGATATTTCCTAGTATTGCGTATTTTACAGTTTGCACAAAAGCCTAAGTCTTCGTTTGATTGAGTTGTCAAGTGTATTTTTTAAGAATCGTTGGATAAAGAGACGCCCTTGCACTTGTGAAATCTATCAGATGGAAAATGAAAATATACACAGAGAGTGAGAAAGAGAGAAAGAGAGAGAGAGAGGGAAGGGAAAAAAGGGCGAGGAAAAGGAAGAGCAAGTGGTGTTTAGAAATGGAAAGTGTGTATAAGCGTATTGATTGAGGGATTCAGATGGATTGTTTTCTTTTACAGACTCATCGGAGTCGGGAACGATACCGAGTAAAATGCGAGAAGGTCGTGGGAATAGTAAATCCGGCGAAGGGAAGCCCACCCGAGTCCGTACGGTTTTGAATGAGAAGCAATTGCATACGCTAAGAACGTGCTACAATGCAAATCCTCGTCCGGACGCCCTCATGAAGGAACAGTTGGTCGAAATGACTGGCCTCAGTCCTCGAGTCATTCGTGTATGGTTTCAAAATAAAAGGTGCAAGGACAAAAAGAAAGCAATCGCCATGAAGATCATGCAACAACAAGAAAAGGTGCGTTACAATCCGTCATTTTACAATCAACTCTATCATATTTATTAAAACTATATATCAACTATTTTATATATTATGTACAAGTATTTAAGTATTTATGATAATAATGGTAAATATATATAAATATATATTATACCAAAATTATGAAACACAAAATATTCACATATTTTATTCATTTATTACTAGTTAAAGTTCACAAAATTTGTATACTAACGAGTGTTACGCTGTGAGTATAGAGTTATGAGTTGATAAGTACATGCTACAGTTTCTAGGCATTTTGATAATGAATATGTAGGGTAGCAGCTATAGTTAGGAGTTTGGATTGACGTATGTTAATCTAATGGATTTTATTAGTACGTTTCATCGAAATTTATCGTCCAGTATAGTAATTAAAACATGTGCAATTGAACATCATATGGCATAAGTGTGGAGAATAGCAAATTTGAATAGCAAATGTCGTGATCGGAAATGTGTGTACACAGAAATACATTTACTGTGTATTAGTATGAGAAAATGGCTTGTGTGCCGTATAAATTGTTGGCGAAATTTCATTTTTCATAATTAAAAAGGTCGTAATTAGCAATCGAAGTTGAAGTAGTAAGTTTCATATTTAGCGAGCAAGTGTGTACAGTTAGCAGTAAGTGAATTAAAGAGATTTTTTCCGCAGTACAAGTTTTTGGCATTAGTGATAAGAAATATGAATTAATATTCGCATATTTTATAAAATTTGCAAGAATTGTGAGAATTAAAAAATTATTACAAGCATCAATTTTAATGAGAGTTTGGTCAATTGAGACTAAAAGACAAAAAAATCCGTAGGCTACACTGTATAGTATAAAAAATAATAATGTAAGCAGTAAAAGTATAATAAAAACTTTAAGATGGTACACAAGAATATATAAGTCATAACTCGTAATAACCACAAGGGAAAATGTTATAGACAAAAATATGGAAGCTACTCCTTTTTTTTGCTTTAATTTTTATTGCAACTCTGTTTTACACAGTTCATGAAATATAACCAGCACAAAACCTCTGGGTCGTTCCTTCCATTGATTTTCATCATTTTTTATTTTTTGGTTTTAATTTTCGCATAGTTGCAAAAGTTTTTGCTATATATATTAATTGTTGTTGTACATCTTTTTGTCGACGAAAATGAGAGAGATCACACCTCAATCTTTTCTTTATTAGGGTTGAGTCCATTAACTTAATTTTTATTTCTCACTTTTATCATTATTACAATCCAAACATATAGAAAGCACAAAATGACACTTGCTACACACAAACTATACATACATACACCCTCAACTTTTAGACATTTCAAGAAAGACTTTAGTACACACACAGTTTTAGGTAGGAAAGAATTCAGGAAAGGTTCACTATACCGGTAAAGGATGCGTAGAAAATGATATCGCTAAAAATAAATATAATTTAGCCTTACATATTTATTTTGTGGAATACAAACAACATTGCACTTATACTTGAAACAATATGTACATACTTTTGTGTTTTGAATATTTATAATACTATCATCATTCATGTAAGTAAACACACCACACATGTAGAAAGAATTTTAAAAAAAAACGTAGAGAGTTGTAGTATTTAGTGAAGAGAAAAAAAAACTGGGAGAGAGAATAACTAAATTCACATTCCCCACCACCAAAATGTTAAAAACTCGTCGAAATTTTATCATAGCTGGAAAGGCGAGTGCTCGTATTAATGAACCTTCCACACGACATGAAATATTCAAAAGATGCGACTTGTACGAGTTGTTGCAGTATGAGAACATGGAGCGGCCATGAGGATGATGATGATGATGATGATAGTAGGAGGAAAAAGTTAAGCCCTAAGCCCATCTGTTCGGGATGATTAATATCATCAATATTTATATATTTTAGTAGGAAAACAATACTAAATTTATTTCTTAGGATATAGCTATATATATATATATACACATAAAATATTTTATACATATTATATAACACAATATATGCAAACTCTGACACAGAAATGTTTTTCCAGGGAAAGTCCCAAAGGATCTTTGAAAACCATTGTTGTCCAATATTATAGATCTTTTTTTTATTGTGGATGACTCGTGTGTATTATACTACAAATATTCAAATATCTATCAATCCTCATTAACCATGTATAAATATTTCCCTCCAACCACACACGCAACAACACACACACACACAACAACAACATGCAGCAGACAAACCCACAATTTTCCATATTTTTAACAGCACAAACACTAGTTTCTGCTACATTACCACGCACTACTAGTACACACGTTCAAAGCATGACAAGTTTTTAGTTTAGTTTAATGGCCTGATTGTTTTTAAAGTTTATTTTTGTACAGTATAACTCAAGTATTATTATTATTTTTAAAAACCGTATGCATATAGATAAAGGTAAAAGAGAGGAATTGGGAAGGGAATAATTATTGTAAGGTGTAATTACATAGAGGATGGAAATATATGGAAAAGTTTGACTAGATGAAAATATATGGAAAAGTCATATGGATCTGAAATGTGACTGATTCATAAATAGAATTTGATGGTGTGAGGGACTCGTGCCGTGCATGAGCAATGTAATCATGTAATCATGATTACAATGTTATTGGTGATAGAAAAATAAATGTTCATTTGACAGGATGGCATGAAACTGGAAAAAGCTAGGGAAAAACTAATAGAGGAGACCATAACGCAGATATGCCTTGAGCAGGGGAGAAAGAGAGAGAGAGAGGAATGAAATGGGAGATGGAAGTTGCGAGTTGAGGAGAAAGGCAGAGTGAGGGAGAGAGAGAGAGAGTAAACTTTGTTATGTCCCTTCATGGGTGCATTATTGCCACCGTCAGAAAAAAACTTTTTTATTAGGTTTCGAGTACGGAGCATTGAGAATTGAGAAGGGTTCCTTAATTGCACAGTAATTCGAAAATGGAACAAGGGCATGAGGACAGAGAGGACCAGTGTGAGGCAATGCAAATGTTTCTGGGTAAACTGTACATAAGTAATGCACAATGATAAATGGACAAAGGATATATAAGATATATATATTGTACGTATAGCTCATAGCTCAACAATTACATTATTATTATTGTTATTATTACAGCATGGGGAATGAATATGAATTTGTATACAAAAGATACACACACACACACACACAAGATTAATGTATTCCACAGAATAATATGTGCATCAGATCAGATCTCATACTCGCGGATCATCTATCACACATTATGTTATCATTATTTTCAAACTTTAAAAAAAATACAAGAGAAAAGAGAAAAAAAATACACACGAGCACACATTTTAAGACTTGAATTTCTAGATTTGTCGGTACATACATATATACAATGAGAAAATTGTACTAGAGATTAAATTATTAAAATTATATATATATATATACATATGTAGAAGACAGTTAGATGTAGATGTATTTATTGTTTGTAGTATGTTTTATGCACTAATTATTATGTGAAAAAAAATCTAACGTCTGAATTTGGAGTGAAGGTCACAAAATAATTTTGGCAATACAATTTTATTAGGAGGGAAGAAAGATGGGCTATGGAAGCATGCAGGGTATTCCCATGATTGCGTCTAGCCCCGTGCGCCATGAAAGTCCTTTAATGAATCCGGTCGACGTGCAATCATACCAACCGCCATGGAAAGCATTGTCAGATTTTGCCCTTCACACTGATCTGGACAGACTTGACCCTTCGGCCCCGCCATTCCAACAACTTGTCAATCAGGTCAGTGTCTTTTATTTATTTTTCTGTCTCTTTACACTTCCTTTAGTTTGTATGTACTTTGTACATGTGAGTAAGAGTACACAGTACACACACACACACACGCAATACTCATTTATACAGAAAAAAGTACATATGGATGTGGATTTGAATGAGTCAGTTGACATTTCTCTGTATACATTTTTTAGTCATGTATAATATACTGTTCGTCTTTTGGTATTTGATATTTGACTATGGACATACTTGTGTATTTGACATGTGCATGTGGATTCTACCAAAGACTTGGGTTTATTTATGACCAAGTCGAGCTCTTGAGCCGCCTTTAATTTATACATATACATGACACTGTTTTCTCAAGCTAATTATCATAATTATCTTATCATATCATACGTGTCTTTTCCTCCGTCTATCTCTATCTGTATACACACAAAAGCGCCAACCAGATGGTTTACGTTCTTTTACTCTATACCATTCCACTCTCTGTCTCTCAATCTGCAGCTCATCCTATACAGGAAAATTATTTCCCCTCGAAATACCGACTAAATAAATAGAGGCGACCAAACGATATGATAATAAACTTGGTGACTGACTAGTCAACTCAGGTGACAGTCATCTCCCTCTCTCTCTCTCTCTCTCTCTCTTTTTCTCTCTCTGTTCTACAGACTAGACTCAAAACTAAACCTTCCACCTTCGCTTCCCCATGTCCTTTATTATAAAACTATAAAATTTCCCTATCACATTTCCTCTTTGTTTTTTGTGTGTGTATATACTTTGTACAATTCATTATCCACCAATGAGTTGATAATTACTTTAGTCTGTGCAATTGAGCATACACATCTTTTATACCCTCAACTTGTTTTGTCAAGTAATGAGCTCCAATTAAATTGAAGCCAAAGGATCTAGATGATGACTGTCTGAGAAATTCAAATCCAAATTGAAAATTAATTTGTTTGATTTTGAAAATTTGCTTTTGATTAATACATGGACACATGTGTATGTGTGCATGTACTGAAAACTGGTTTTATGAGTTTTGCATTGTCATGATCATGAACATGATTCACAGGGGATGGGAAATGAAAATTCATATCATTTAATTCATTGAACAGAATTAGCATGGTTGAGCAGACAACTAAAACTGGAAAGGATTTTATTATTTACATAATTTCCTCTATACATTTTTTGTCTACATTTCTGTGTCTGCTGTTACTTTCTGTTATATTTTGCAATTACGTCTAACTAAACCTGAGAGTTCTTTTGTATTAGCAATTAACTTGAGTACTTGAGCTATTCTTCTAATTTAAATTTCCCCCGAATTTCATCTTTTACCTCCCTCTCTTTCATCTTAACTGGAAACAGCTTCATTAAATACGTAGAGTATATGTATACATAACAATGTTATAATATTATATACTCTAAGATTAAATAAGGGAAAGATATTTGTTGTGATCGCTTAATTACTTGAAACGGGCAGTGTAAAGTGATTATTTCTTCAAGAGAATCTGAGTGAGTTAAGCCTATACGTCTGCTGTCTCCTTATGAGATAAATAATTTTATGTAAGACTATTTAGAAAAAAAGAGAGGATATAGGAAAATAAGAGTGTGTCTTAATTAAAAGTTAAACTGTGGTCCTCAACGACTGGACATGGAGGTAAGCAGTCAAGATAGTGAGTTTATCTATTTCCCTACACAATACACACACAAAAAATCCTTTGAGCGTACAATACATGTGTGTGTGTGTGTGTGTGTGTGTGTGTATTTATGTAACGTACGTACAAACGTCCATTGTGTTCCAGCCAAAGACACACACACACACACACACAGAAAGAAAAGAATGAGAGGAACAGGTTAAGTGATGAGTTTTGGCCTAAGGTGCCGTGGAAAAACAAAGAGAGGTGGAGAGAAGAATTATGGTGGCTGTCTGGTATCGTGGACATCCTGGCGCGACGCAAACACCTTGCAATGCTCCTTGAAAGTCCCACTGCCAGCGCCTTTCTCCCGTTGTCAGTCTTGTTCGCCCTATTTGAAGTCTCCTATCTTATCCCTGTATCTTCACTGATCATCCACTAGTCTGACTCTCGGTGTACATTCATCACCCAGATACTCATAAGACAATACAATACAATCTCTTTACTACACATACACAATACACATACACACAACACAACACACCTACTAGTATAGTCAGAGAAAATTTCATTCACTCAACTTTTTGGACTCGAATACTCGAATTGACCTCACAATGCAATTACAATATACTTCCCACAGACAGTCGCACACAGACAAAACTCTGTACACATTGTCTTTGTATTATGGGACGTAGTCACTTTGCCAATACGCATAAAAAGTGGCGCCTGCTTCCGACTTTTTTTCCCCAGGATATGTACACAATATCCATGTATCATGTTATGAGCGTAGTGTGTGGGGAGAAAGAGAGAAGAGAGAGAGAGAGAGAACTCTGAGCAGTCATATCTACTGGCCAATTCCTGTTCTCTCCCTAATGATTTGAGAAATTCATTTTATTTTACGTATATTATTCATTTTACGTCCAATTATCCAAAACCACCAACTAGGTAGCTCAACTTTGATTCCACACTCTGATAGTCGTCCAAGAATGAAACGTAAAAATAATTTTTTCTGTCCTCATTTCCTTCCGTCTGTCCTTCAACTGCGACATTTTCAAAAACAAATACCCATGTAAATTTTAACAGACTCCATTTTTAGAACATTTCATCCTCATTATCTACATACATATTCTGTACATATGTGTGTAGGAGTATATTTTAGCTCATTAAAAGTGTATGATTAGAGTATACTTCTTCTCTTATTTTTTTTTGTATAATACACAATGAGAAAAACATTTTGTTTCATTGTTGGTTGTGTGAGTAATCTGAAGCCGCGAAAGAAATTCTTAGGAACTTGTAAGTAATCACGTCACATTCTAATAATATTGATTTCTTGATGTTCATGATATAAATTGAAGGCGAGTCCGCAACTTGTTCACATATCAAACACATGATATGTGATGTTGATATGAGTATTGACAGAGATGAGTGTTAGTGTACTTGAAATTGTACGTACAATGTGAGTGTGTATTATTTTTATCTATAAGGAAAATGAAGTTTCCAGAAATCGATTAGTTTTCTGACTCTCGTATCATATATTAAGTACTAAGATGAAGAAATGGAATGCGAATGTTAGCGTAGAAGCTCATAAAATTTGTACAAGAAAAACAATGACAAGTTTTGAGTGGTTTGGAATGTGGAAATCAAAAAATAATAAACGAATATAATTTTAATAGAGCAAGATGTAAGATTATAAATAAAGTTGACTTGAAGTTGAAACTATATTGATATTTGATGAAGTTAGCGAGAGAGAGAGAAAACAGGGGGGAACGATGGCAGATGATATAGACTAGAGCATTTTCTACACATGTACAAATACATGGACACATACACACATTGAACATTGAACATTGAACACAACAACATAAACTCAACAAGAGAGTGGTGGACAGATCAAGAGTTTCAGGATTCGAGTGGACCAGTTCGTCTCAAAGCTCTACAAAAGTCAATATTGTAGATTCGCTATCGAATCAAATAAATATTTCCTGTCCTGTGGTCTCTCTGTTGTCATTCGTGTCCTTTATGGTCTCCTTGTCGGCGTCTCTTTAAAGGAGCAACTAGGTAGACGACGAAAAGTTGCCGGGCGGCTTTTCTCTCTCTCTCTCTCTCTCTCTGACTCTGGGATTTGTCCACTCTGACTTTTTTACTCAATAACATACACGAAAGTCAGAGTCAGAACTATTGTCCCTCTAATACTAATATATTCACTCAGAGCCGTCTTTTTAAAGACTATAGAGCAGAATAATATGTGTATAAATTCATACAATACAATAGCCATACTCCATATTACTCGTATATCTGTATATCTGTATGTGTACTTGTTTATTCATGTACCTACGCATATTATGGTATGGCGTATTGAAAACATCTTATCCTTGTCCATGCTTATAGATTGTAGTGTACAACAGAATCACACTTTCCATTTCAAACTGTGGATTGTGGATAAATTCAATTTGGATTTCAACCTGAGGTGAATTGAGAATTGGATGCATGACAAACTCGTCCTGACGGTTCTCCACAGATATCAATGCAAACGGCGTTACTCATTAGAATTTACATAAATACCAATAAGTGCAACATGTGCATACCCACAACCCACAATATAAACACAAGTACATATAGCCAAGTCTATTACATCTTACATCTATTAGGTACTTGGATCTTGTAATAATTCCTTCGTGTCATTTGATTCTTTAATGTATGTGCAACTGAATGTGTGGATACTTAATATGAATGAATACTCATGACATGAAATCAAAATAGATTGACTCTGCGTACACACACACACACATATACATACAAACAAAACAAGATACTTCTATCACAATTAAAGTCAAAAGTGCTATTAACGCCCACATTATGACTTTTCCCTCATTGATCCTTCCGATTCATTCACACAAGTCTTTTCACAAAAATATACTGCTGGTTTCTACTTCTTCCCCTCATTTGTATACTACCTTTAAAAACAAATGAGTCCTTACCTCGATATTTATTGACTAGAATTACATTGTATTTTTACCACTACAATATACGTTCAACCTGGTATTTCGTATTTCGGAAGGAAAAATTCATAATTTGTAGTATAGTCTTTTAACTGTGGATAATCCTGTATTTACATACATGTCACAAGTATGTATAATAATTGCAAGTCCTTTCCGTTCCTGTCAGTCGCTCTCGATATACTGGATCATTACTAAAAAATTTAATGCATTTTTAATGAGAGAGACTTTTACTTAAAAGGTGTAAAAAAAGTAAACGAATCGAATGGAGAATGTCTTGAGTCCAAGTTGTTTTGGTGGGCCAACGCTAAATTAAACTATCGATATATAAGCTGTTGATGTTTCTATTGCATTGTTTTATAGTAGTCTGAGTCTGTAGGTGGGTACAAACACACACACACACACACCTACCTACACAATACAACCCTTCAGTAATTCAATTAATGCGAGCCAGGTATTCTAAAAGCTTTCACATTAATTTATCTTTCATATCATACAATGTTGTATTAAATTGTACACATAAAGGGATGTGTGCTTTTTGTCTCTGTATTATCTTACGTTTTCTCTCTCCTTCCAGTTTCTCTTGTACGGATCTCATATTTAATTCAATTTAGGTGTAGTTTAGTGGTCCAGTCCGCCTGTATTTATTAGTGGGTAGTTGTAGCTTTGAATGCACAGGAGATAGACACTCTAACCAGAGCACAACTAGGAAGGAGAGCGCATCTAATCGTAATTGTAAGTAAGTATGCCTGTTTACTGTTTACGAGAAATTTACAAGATACCTTTTGTAGTTTGTTACATACATGTATATTGTATATACAAGATACAAATACTCTTCAAGATGGGAATAGAAGCAATTAGCACATGCTGTTGTAAACTTCTCTGCTTTCATTTTCATTTCATTTCCCACTGATCTCTGGATTACGGGAGAACGGAGAATGGATTAAAGGCCTCCATAGCCGATTTCCTTAGTATATAGCATGTAATGAAAGGCTTGGACTCCCTCCTTGTACCAACTAATCTAATTGTTTCTCTACTCCACTCCTCTTGTACATAGATACCATTTCCACATTTTCCCTTTTTAAATCGTACATGTATACTCGTCATTTTGTTTGATGTTCCTCAGTCAGTTTTTACTGACGAGAAAAGTGAAAGGATTCCTTTGTACTTCGGGATGTTCTGTATACTTTCCTTTGGAAAATAAAATGCTTAAATGGGATAGACAAAATAATTTATATAGTTTGTCTATAGATTCTGGATTTATTTTGATTTTTTGAAACCGCCTTGCTCCATGATTTCATAATTAAAGGGAACACTAAATTCTTAATGCTGTATTGTGTTGTCCTCGACCATATGGAATTATGTCAGACATCGTCAGACTTCATAAATAAAATTGGACATTTTACGTTTTTGGAATTTTTGTGATAGCGGAATAAAAGGATGAAAAGACACTGAGATTTTCCGTTGCCTTTCCATGAAAGGTTGGGGAAAAGTCGTTTATGAAAAAAACGAAGAATTTTAGCGAGTGGAACGCTGGAACGTGAGTCCGAGAGATTTTTCTCCCAATGAGTGTGTAAAGTAAGTAGTAAATAATACCAAAGTGTTAGAATACAAAAACTGAGGAGGCTGTGAAGTATTTAGCATGCAAGTACAAAGTTGACGGAGAAATTGAAAAGAGTAATAAAACGTTTGACTTGAGCACATGTCTGAATGCGTGTGTATATACATATATGATGTAATGTGTTTTTCAAAGCAGTATCTTAGTATTATCTATGCAAAAAAAGTTAGGCGTGTCTGTGGTAGGTTGTATTTTGTATTATGGATGAGTTAGATGATCTGAGTTTGTTGGAATTGTGGTGTGTGTGTGCATGTGTTTGACTGTAACAGCTGTAAGAAAAGTTGGTCGAGTATGCATATATATGGAGAGACTGTATATTGTGGAATTGTGGATTCTGGAGAGAGAGAGAGACTCAGACTCTTGCTGATGTGATGTGTGGCCATTGTCGACATTGAAAAACTGAGCTGGATGAAGAAGCTTGTGCGAATTCACATGGTAATAAAATTACGGAAAGCCAGAAGCGATTGAGCCACCTGATATCTCGACTCCCCTTGTTCTTCATCACTTTTGCATGAGAGTTTGGTTTCTTGGTCTTGGCTTTTGTACTTAGTACTGTATGATATGATCTATTGTCTTGTGAATAGTATATGACAGCCACACACCACACCACATACTAGTCTATACACTGTGTATAATACACATGCTTTTATACCATTTTTGGAGGATAATCTGTATAGTTTTATATTGTAAACGATGGATTTTGTATTTGATTCTCCGCTACTGCTTTTTCTTCCTCATAAAATCTGTAGTAGTATATTTATAGACTACAAAATTTTCATATTCGCGTCATATTTTTTACCGCCACCATCATTTATCACTAGCAGTTTCGTATAGGATTTCATAATTTACTACACACTATGAACGGAAATGGTTCGCAAAATTACCTCGGAGATTTTTATGAGAATTTTAAAGACTCTGTGTAAACTTTTACTAGGTGTCAACAACTAGGATAAGTTAAATAATGCCAAGCACAAGGGGAAGTAACATTTTGGAAATAACGGAAAATCATTGGAGTTTAGGTTTTTTCCTCATGAGTACTTCACACCTTTAATTTAGGGACAAAAGCTTTACCAAACAAACATAGGCTGTAGAGTGGACTGTGCAATTAATTAATAATGGAAAGAACAAGTTGAGGTTCTTTAAAACTTTTCACATCACAGTTGTTGTTGTTGTTACGTTACATATTGCACAATTAATTAAAACACCCAGCTTTATCTTGAATAACTTCATCATATAAGTTGAAAGTGTAGAATAAGACAAAAAATAAAGGGTTGGATTGAAAAGAGAAAAAGACGGGAAATTTGGGACAAGACATAAAAAAAAAGTTAATTTAAATGTGTAAAGGGATTGTTGTTGAGTTTAAAAAACAAAAAAAAAATATCCTCGCACTTTTACCTGATCTAATACATAATAGTCAAATAAAAATAAATATAAATAGTCCTCGCATGAAATGTGAACATGTACGTATTATAATATAGCACACAACCCAACTTCATTTTCCGAATAAAACTCAATGTTTATGACTGCTGACTGCAGCTACAATAAGGAGCTAGAATTTATAGTTGAAAGTAGTCAGTTCTTAATGCGACGTCTTTGGGTTGGGTCTGCGGTTTCTGAGGGATTTCTCTCTTTCTCTGTCTCTCTGGAGCCGTAAAGCCTCTCAGGAGAAGGTGTGACTTCCAACTTTGAACGCACTCTCTATGTACATATTAGCAATAATAATATTATACAATTGTACATACGAGAACGTGTATTTTAACGTCTATTGCTCTCTTTTCTTTTGATGCCGTCGTCTGGTCACAAATGAAAAAGAGTTATCTACATACATTTTATCTATCAAAATATCAAAAGATACTTGAGGCTATGAAAAGTGTTCAGGTGCTTTGCTGGTAGCTCTGGGTGCAGCATTCATAATGTGTCTATAAAATAATTATCTGTATTTAAAATGCATTTTTTTAATTACATCAATTACATGATGATCGATCACATTTACACTGTATACCACTTGTAAACGACTTTTTTTCTGGTATACCATAAATTTTTAAGGAGAAATTGTTTGAAAGGGACGGGCGAAATATGTAGAAAAATGAAAATGAAAAGATTTCGGTCTCTCTCTCATGTCTGTTGTCTCTTACTTGTACCATGGCATCATGTTTATAAGAGAAAAAAAAAAATATGTACCTATGATGGACATAGGCAGACTCCATCCATAAGATTGTAGACTGGCTGAGAGTCTACACTTCTACAGCCTGACCTGTCTAGGCGTGAGCTAGAGTATCATTTTGAGGATTAAAATAGTTTTCGTGCTTGGGTCGACTGGATTTATTTCTCTGAAAGACAGAGAGAGAGAGCGAGTGGGGAGACTGTGAGAGAGTCAGTTAATAGAGGGAAAATTTTATTCGGCTCCAATCTGACTAAAGCCGTGTTACGTGTGTCCAACGACTGTTGAATGTGACGGGAGAACACCAAAGACAACGGTCAAACTTGATCCAAATCCAAATTCGAGCAAGCAAGTTATCTTTCCCTAGAGAGAAAGAAAGAGAGTGAGAGAAGCTTACTTGCATACGTATTTATTACTAAACCGAATGGTCCTGTGTGTACTCTCTCTCTCTCCTTCTCACCTGTGACAAGTTTTTATTTACTTCGTATTTGTGTATAGACAGGCAGACAGACAGACACACACAACAAAGCTACAAATCTCTATCACAAAAGGAAAATAATTTTTTTTCAATAGACTACAGGTATAATCGTAGCTTCATAATAAATAATTAGTAAGCTGGATAGGTGCAAAAATTCGTCGCCAGGAAAATTTGTAAATACATTTTTTGGATGTCTCTGATCGATGATGAGTCATCTTCAACTCGGGTGTTATGCAGTCTGTAGCTTATGTGTATAGAATTCGGACTTGACCCGTCAAGATAAGTTGTATACTATAGGTGTGTGTGGTGTAATCAGCTGCCAAATGTTGAACAAAAGTAAAGCCACCCACCTTCCCACCCCGTGACTCTCTTTACTTACGGTAGAACATGAACATATGAACATGAGCGGACAGTGAAAGGAGCTCATCTTAATCGTAATAAGACGAGTAAACATGACATATCTTCTTCTCATCTTCCAAACAAACCAAATTCTAATCTAATCTCAAGCTCATCATCTTCATTGGCATTCTCCCTCTCTATATATGATCTCCTTTTTGATCCTTGACAGAGGAGAAAAAAAAGAAATCAAGTATCAAAATCGAGTGGATTTATTAGAAATTTTACACAACTATACAAAGTTCATCATTGTTGTGCGTGTAAACTGGAAATCGAGGTTTTTTTTCTTTGGACGGACAACACACGAGGAGCCGAACAGCAATGTCATAAGAAGGATAGTTAGTGAAAGCAAAGCTGTGAGATCATACGATTCTATTTGAATTCGAATCATATTGTCGAGATATCCATAGTACATTTTGTACATGTATCCTGTATACACTATATTGTATGTCTTCAAAGTAGCTTTGCATCATAAAATACTCGTGCGTATAAAAAGAGACCTCACAGTTTTCATATTCACGATAGGGATAAGTCATATATTGATAGTTGAGTATTTATGAATATCAAGAGATATCTGTAGAAGGTAGTCCACAATTTTTCAAAGATTTAGAGAGAGAGAGAGAAAGAAGCCAAGCAGATTCGAAATCAACCTTGCCATGTCTATCAAATTGAGTGGCAGACTGAAAGTACAAATGTCAGATATTTTGGAAAGATATCAAGATACTCCTGTTGGTGGTCCTCCTGCTTCCCCTGTGTGTATATAGTCTTTGGAGCGGTGGCACTATAGACCAAAGAAGAAGAAGATGATGCGAGTCCAACTGTATAATATTCTAAACCAGCTGCCTTCTTTCCACGATTTTTTATTGATTTTTTTGGGGTGTTCTCATCTGACGCTCAAAAGTAATCTGACCTCTCTGTAACGTTTAACTTGAATAATTATTATATTATTATGTATAATAAATATAAAACGAGCCAAAGTATAGACTGTAGTCTCTGTCTGTCTCTTTACACACAAACTAACATGTATTTTACAGTTTTCATCTTTCTCAGGAATTTGTTTTTTTTTTTTTAAAAACTTTATTTATTTTAAAACAATAACAAAAAGTTGTTTTTACATTACCAAAAGCAAGATTTCATGAAATTCGTTGTGATTGATGTGTATCTGGATCTATTGTGCATGTGTGCTACAGATATGGGTGCAGATAAATATCATAAATATGTAATTGAAAAATATTTTTGGGTTCTTCCTTTCCCAGTACAACTCCATTCAATCTTTGATCGCATTTATGTAGGATTGGTCTTCAGCTAAATTAAGCGATTGGGGTCAACAGTCAGCAGTTCACAGTTTTTTGTGACTTTGAACAGCAGGACATATTCCACTAAAAGTATGTGAAAATGAGAATATATGTGGGACATGGAGATGCTAAAATGAAGGAAAAGTTTGATAAGACATTTGAGTTAATAGACAAAATGAATCTCCACACTCAAAACGAATAAATTTTGAAAACTTTTCAGTACAAAGTGTATATATACATACATTATACATACATGATATGCTTTAGGTTGATTTGAATGAAAACCAGCCTTTTCTGTGTACTGTATCTCAAAAATTCAGTAGACCCATGAAAAATTATCAGTTGTGTCAAATAGACCGTAAAATAATATCTTCTTTTGAAAACCAGAAATATCTTGCATGTGTGTGTGTCGTGTGTATATACAAAATGAATTTGGATGGATTTGAATGGAAAATATTCTTCATGTTTTGAGTTATAGTTTGTTGTTTGAGAGAAAAGTTCAACAGGTCAAGCAATAAGTAAAAGGCTGCATACATAAGTACAAAGGAAAGAAGTCTACAATTTTGAGCTCCAAGCTAATAAGTGGATATATGCAAAGTACAGAATGGAAATTGTATGAGCATTGAGCATGCATGTGCATAATAATATATTTTTATGCTATCATAATCTGACGGTAATTAAAATATTTTATAGTACAAAACTTAACACACACACACACATGTGCATAAAGTTTACTTGCACAGCTTCAAGTCGTGACTACATGAAGGTAATTCTTATTGACGAAGGAAAAATGTACAAAAAACGAAGGTTTGAAGATAAAAAAAAAGTATACACATCTAAATGGCAAATGGTTCCTTTACCTTGTTCATGGTAAGCGAAATTGGTGACTATAGTAAACTGGCAACTCAAATACTATACGCATATCGGACATGCCATATGAATATTATTATCCATGAGAAATCCTTCTATATACATGTCCAAGAAAGTAAACTAATTTTGTTCTTCAAATTTTTATCTGATGAAGATACTGAGAAATTTTGATTGCTTTAAAAATAAACTACATGTTTTTTCACAAATTAAAATGTAACTGACCACCAGAATTGGAAATGAGTTATGAAAAGTACGATTTCAAGGATGATGAACCCGCACAATCAATGACTGAAATACAAAGTCATACATACTAATACGAGTGTATTAATTTCTTTCAAGACTTTTGACATGTAAAAACTAATTAATATAGTTTCAAATAACTCTTAGTTTTGAATTGTACAAATGAAAGGAAACTTTACCATAAGTATACGAGCGTGAATACATTTTCTAAGAATATTCAACTTGTACAGAACTATATATTTCACTGTGAAATTTTCACATCAGTATTATTTTTTGTTATGAAAATACAATTTGGAAATATGGCAAGGAAAGAAATGGTGAACAATATTTTATTTTTAATTATGTGAATACAATCCTATATAATGCCTTACCTACCTTAATGAGAAAAAGTGTACCATAAGTATTATGTAGATGAGAGAAAATATTATATCGTTATTTAGATTCGAAAAAGTATAAAGTTTTTTCTCAATATAGTTTCATTCAAAGAATGTGAGTGGGAGAATGTGAGTGGGAGAATGACAATGAAAGAATTCATTACATATAGTTGGAGCACTTGATTACAAATTTTAATGAGTCTTTTACTTTGGCTCAGAGACCGAAAACAGAAAGCCAACCGAAAAGTATATGTATATAGCGACAGGAAATATTTGCTTGGAGCTCTTTTTTGAGCTTAACTACAAAGCTTACGACATGTACTTTTGGATTTTATTATTTTAATTCAAATCATGGATCAAGCAAGGGGTTAAAATAAGACATCTGCCCACATTTATACACAGTTTATATATGCATGCTGAAAATGTTCCGCATTGCCTATTTAAAAAAACTATGTACATACAGAATACAGACATATATATATATGTATAGGTATATATATATGTATAGGTATACTATACGCATATGCATACACACAAATAAACAATTCTTTACTCACACATATCGAGGTATGAGGTTTTTTTTGTCGAGCCCTAAAATGACTGATTTTCCGGGTATTTTGCTCGTGCTTCTGGAATTGATTTGACTTTTTTTTCCCTTCCTCCTCCAGTTATTTTCTTAGATGAAGGAAGAATTTTTCAGGCGTGCTCATAAAAGACTATGGGTCGTATTCGTGCATGGAGATAGACGTGAGGCTGTAAAAGCATCGTAAAAAGATCGCTTCTGTGTCATTCGATGAATTATTCATGACTCTCCATCCTCTCCTTTCCTCTCCGTAGTCGTAGTCGTCTTTGTCGACGTCCTCTTCATCCTTCTCCGTTCTTTAACTTGGCCATCTCCCTCTCTCTCTCTCTCTCTCTCTCTCCCTTTCGGTTGCCAAACGACTGTCTCCCAATACAAAATATCAACTTCCATTTTGAATGCAGAATCTTTAATTTTCTACAGTACAGTCAGCACATGGTGTGTGTATACGTATACATAAGTACAATACAATCATGACATAGAAAATCCCGTGTTGTAGACCCAATTTAATTCTATTTTCTAAAAAGGCTACGAACTCATTACTATTGGAGACATGGACAATTTAATTTTTCTGGTGAAGTAGAAGATTTGAAAAGGAATCATATATCTATAGAATCTTACGTAAGTACTTGAACTATATACAGATAGAATAGCTATAGAAATCACAACACATGCAGATGATCATGTATAAAAGTATACATACTAGTACGTATCTACAGGATATTGTATTGGATTATTTTGTACCACTATGAACAACCCTATCGTATACGATATCAATGGATGAAGGCTAAAGTTGACTATAGACTGAGTCTGAGAGATTGCGAGTACTCATAATATTATTATATGAGAATTCTTTTTGTGGTCGAGAAGAGTATATAAACCTCTCTGTGTTCATGTGTACATACTATGTACATACTGCACATATCATATACATATGTAGCTGCATCACAATTTCCTGCCGGCCATGTTCGATGAGAGGGCAATAAAACATACGTGTGGGCATAACGTCTATCTTTTATTATAGTTGTAGCCTCCAGTCAAACTCAAATGATATCAAGTTTTACATTGGAAATAATTTTAAAAGTATTAAACTGATCAACTATTTATTCAAATTCAATTAGTCTTTTCTTCTTCTCTTGAGCTCAGTACACAATTACTTTATTGTTGGAGTTTTCAAAGCATTTCATACATGCACACTGTAATCAGAGAATTAGAAGAGACATCCTAATTTTTTAAATCACTGTTTAATTTTTATTATTATACATTTTTGCATTTCTCTGACTGTTTTCTATATGAATTTTACATATGTGATGGAAATAAAAATGAAAACAACCGTCACACATCATGACAGTTTTCAAAACAGTGTAGATTTTGACTTATTGTTTTATTTAACTATGTGGGAGGTATAATATGGATAGACTATATGTGGTGACAGTTTACACATCAGTGAAAACGGCAGGAGACCTCCCTCTTCTTCTATGTGCCATCGTAATTCATGCTCGACTCGAGGAAGTTACAAGGTTTTGAATGCATGAAAAAATTTACTCATGATTTTTTCGAATGCACATCAGGATATTGAATACCATATAGAAAATAGAAATACAGACAATGATATATCTTGCACCAGTAAAATATATATGTATGCATAGGTTCAAAGTAATTCCATTTCATTTATTTTGAAACTGTATAGGGTGGCTAAGGAAAAGGAAAGGCAGGTAAAAATGGCATAATAAGACAAATGACTATACTGCCATTCCAGTGACACATTTATGGATACAGAGGAAAGTTGTAAATCTCATTCCTTGTGTCCTGTTTTTAAATTTTTTGATTACAATTGCATACAGATTGATGAAACTCTGACTTGTTTCAAGATTAAAAAGATTGTGATCCAATAAAGTTATTTTACACCATATTTTGTGCATGTTTTTTCATATACTTTATAATTCATTTCGGATGAATAAAATTGTTGCAAAACTTTGAGCAGATATTCTGTGTCATAAGCTAACAATAGTAATGAATGGATGGTTGTTTGTTGTGTAATATCATAGTAATATGCGTACATATTTGTGTACACTACGCACACACTCATTTTACGTTGACTGTCATGTTCAAATATGTATATGACTACCAAACCAATAATGCATACATATTTTTTTAACATAGAATATGGAATACAGTTCAGAGCAAACCACATTTTGAGTAAATACAGCTTGCTATTGTTTTGCTAATGGATCGAATTACGAGAAGTATATAGATAGGAAAACAGGAGGAGAGAGAAAATGACAGAGAGAGAGAGAGTCGATCAGAAACTCATGTCAAGTCATTCTGTGTGTGTGTGGTCCATCTTTGTTCCATTCTCTTCCGTCCTAATCTAATATGCAATCCGAGCTTTTCCTTATTTACTTTGGCGACTGCACATGAACAAAGTTATTAAAACTATTCTAAATTCTCCATCTCATCTCACTCCTCTCATATGAATCCCATACGCTATAAACTATATGTGTAAACGAAATAAATATTTGAAAAAAACACATGCGTGTGTATGCTCTTGTAAATACATAAATATGTTAAGTTTTGAGACAACTGTTTCGGCTGCTAGTACGCTGCTAATGTTACTTCTTTGATGTAACAAGTAATAATAGAAAAACCCGTTAGAATCTTTTTAGTGAGTCAAGTGATTGAAATCTCTCTCAAATTTAAATCTTGTAGATATATATGTACGAGGGGAAATATAGACCTGAAGACATGGTCGTATTTTAAGACTTTCATTTAATTTGCTTTCATTTGAAATACATATAGGGCGGACTTTGTAAGTTGATTTTCAATATTCGAATCTTTGAAAATGAATTCCTATTAAGTATATACTATATACCCTCCAAAAGAATCAAGTCTGGACACAAAAATTGAAACCTTGTCTTTAATTGTTGCGTGTTCACGAAGAAAAATGAAAACTTTAAAAGCTTTGCTGAGTTGTTGAAAACTTGAGAAAAATGCGTAAAAAATATTAGGTACCTATCAGATAGGTCCTATCTCCTCCAATCTTTGTATGTATAGATAAAATTTGAATATCTCTGCAGGGGATACAGGAAGAAATTATATGTACTTCTTCTGGACAGTAAAATAATAATATGATTTTAGTTTTGGCATTAAAAAAACTAGAAAACTCGAGTAGTCTATAAAGTACTATATATACACGGACAGATATTATAAGTATTCGGGTACATAGTTTAAAATTTTCGATATACATACAACAACTACTGTGGAAAATTCATAGTCCTTCAGTCCTTCATTTATGTAAATAAAATACGTGTAGATGTGTAGCAGATAATAACTGATGGTATGGAATTAAATCTGTTATTGTGACTCCGAGAGTGAGAGAGAGGTAGAAAAAATTCTTCTTGTACAGACGAGTGACGAGTAGCTTGAATTAGCTTTTAGTCTGTTATCAAAAGAAGATCTCCATTAATCTAGTTATCAGCTGCTACACAAAATACTACATGAAGATGAATGCATCAATATGTTAAAATCTTAAATTGAAATTGTAAAACTGGTTTTTTACTTTGGTCGTCAACTGTATATAAGATACCTATATATGCACATTGCACATATATAGTATTTAGGAGTGTAATGTAATACACTCAGCGTATATATCTACATTAAACCCCTACATGCTAATAAACCACAAAAATACGATCATCTTTACATGCATTTATAAACTTGAATATAGACATTCCATTCCATTGTTGAATTCCTATGTAGACATGGAAAGTACTAAAAAAAGACAAGCAGTACATACATAATCAATATCCACAAATATCCAAGTCCAAATTAATATTGCATAAATGTGTGTGTGTGTGTGTAAATGGCTTCAAAACTAACTTGTACTGTTTCTGAATTACAGATGCATGGATACGACTTGATGCACAATGGAGGGGATAATTTTGCACACCAAACTCAACTGTAAGTAAAATAATCACGTACAAGAAGTTTCTTTCCTGGAAAATCTATACATCCAATTAGTTATGTACTACATAAATGAAAAACTGAAAAGCCAAAAGTTATAATTCTGTATTTTTGATGTTTTATATCTATCTATTTAATTTAGCGACCGTGACCATCATCATGATAGCACCGACTCGTACGTCACATACCTGGAAAGCGATGACAGCTTAAATCATGATACGTCCAGTCCTTAACCAACTACTTAATGATATATTATTATTAATTATTATATAATAAATAGGATATTATATATAAATAAATAGACTCAACTTATACGTTAACTGGTATACTTTTAATGTAAATGTATATTTGCAGTAGTAAGTCACTAGTAGTGACAGCAATTTATGAAACAACACTTTTGTCGTCCAGCTAACTGACGAAGTATTGTCCAAGAATTACATAAGGTACTTATGTGTAAAGTTTATCAAAGTACCCCAAAATTTGATTTACACCAAACTTTTTACTATTACCTATACATATTAACGAATAATACGAAACGTTTCATGTAAAAAATATTGTACATGTACTATATAAGGTATGAAAAAAAGTATGATGAACCTGTGACGTGACATGATACATACGTGAATGTATGAACACAATTTAAATGCATACAATTTGTATAAATCCTATAAACATGTATAAATGTAAAAAATAATAATTACTCTCAGGCCAATTACTATTATTTGCTCCATGATTATTACATTAAGTTATTTACCTACCTTCGCATGTGCATGATATATAATATTAATATGATTATAATTTATAACTTATAACTATCAATTCTCATAAATTCTCAAACCCTAATTTCGAAATCACGCAATCGAATTATTGAATTACTATAACATGATACTTCAAATATCTTGAAGTATTATACTATAGTGTTATTTATATACAAGACTTTAATATCATTTAAACGTAGTTACTATTATACACAGTACATATATTGCAGCTACACAAAATACACAAAAACTTTACTACTTACTATTAATTTTTATAGAATTGAGACGTTATATTTATCAAGTAATGTAGCGGTACAATGTTCAAAACATAAGTACGAGACTTTTGTGTGTTGCTTAAAAAAATTATGAGTTTAGTTTCGCAAAAAAATCTATACTCGTGGAGAGTTGTACTTATAATAGTATAATTATGTTCCGTTGCACAAATGTATATTTAGTAAGCAGCAATTACAAGAGGTTAGAAATCATAATTCTAAAATCTTATGTATATAAAAAAAATATATAAAAAATATTAGACGCATAGACAAATCGAACTAATAAACCTAAGAAAATGATGTAAGAATAATTTAAATTATTACCTAAAATGTATGATGTAAGTTTTACGGCATTGTCAATAAATATATATGATTATACTCTTTGGATTGAACAACTTATTATTGTATGCATAAATTATACCAGTAGATTTTATCATCATCATTCTTTGGTTGTTAGACAAATATGATTTTGTTTTATTTCGTACTATAATAAATAATGTATTTAATGTCGCATTTCAAGTTACAGTTAAAAGAACTACAATATTAACTACATTATTATTTCGTAACACAATTCTCGTATCACTTGCCTTTTTATAGAACCCTGTAGAACCCTTCGGTTACTTGGTTCTTCATTCCATAAGTTATTTTGCAATTGTTTGATTTTAATTGCTGGTTTCAATATATACTCAATACTATCCGGTCATGCTATAAATACGTCAATTTACAACTTTCCCAAATCTCCTATAGAAGTTTTATTCAAATTCATCAAAGGTTTTTAATATGTATGTACATTGTACATGTCATTTTGCAACATTATCATAATATTCCGTAACATAAATGCTTAAAGAGGGAGTACTCCTACACAATAGATCAAGGCACTCTAATATGTAATGTATTATTGTATTTAAATGAACATCATTGAATCATCTATATAGAAATTCAATTGTCATTTTGGCGAGTCAATATTTTTTGTAATTTAAGAAAGAATCTCAGAATTTGAAATGTATGTAGCTATAGATAACTTAATGCAAACAACCTCAAATACTGTGGTGAAAAGAAATATTTTAACACGCATAATGAGTTTAGGAGAAGAGTATACTCATACTCTACTACTCATTTCCCCCAAAACCTATAACATTATACTGATGGTAATTAAGTACCACGGCACTATAGAGAAAAAATGAAGGTTGCTCAAAAATAATTATCATAATAATGTAGCTCCACGAGATATCAGAATTTTCAAAACTTTTGACACGACAATTCATTTATATGTGGTTATGGTGGTTACGTAGCATTAAAAAAAACTCATATTTGAGGATTTTTGTTTTGAGGGTCATTGACCTATACATGACCCCGGTTGAAATGTTGATTTCCGGTCTTTTTTCGCCAAAGGTTAACGCAAAAACGCAAGCTCCGATTTCGATCAAATTTGGGTAGACACCTTCGGTAGGTCTATAGTTCGATGCGTTTTTTGTGTTTTGGCTGTATGTCAAAAAAAAAAGTAACCTTTAGGGGGTCACTAAAGGTCAAATATTATTTTTGGATTTTTACGTCCCAAACCCCTTTACCCTATGTAAAAAGACATTTTGAACATTTTTTGACTCTATAATTTTTTTGATTTGGGGCTCCGTTTGGTCACCCGAGGTCATCAAAAATCTGGTTTTCCTTAAAACGTCTAGAAACACATTTTGGAACGTTTTAAGCGAAAAAAACTTTTTTGGGAATTAGAAAATTTTTGGTGACCCCGAAAAAAGAAAAAAGACCGGAAATCAACATTTCAACCGGGGTCATGTACAGGTCAATGACCCTCAAAACAAAAATCCTCAAATATGAGTTTTTTTTTAATGCTACGTAACCACCATAACCACATATAAATGAATTGTCGTGTCAAAAGTTTTGAAAATTCTGATATCTCGTGGACCTACATAATAACATTTGTCTGAATAAACAAAATCATCAGTAGTTTAATTAGGTACAAATGTAAGAAGTACATACTAAGTAACTATTAGGTTTTAATTTTTAAAACTTTAGCTTTTATAAAAAAAATACGTTTTTGTTTTTCGTATCAAGCCAGGTAAATACAAAGACAAAACATATGGTAATATAATAATTATATTTTATATTAAATAATTTATGTATGGAAAAAAATAACTGTGTGACTATCCTTCTTTACGACGCAGAGTTCTTAAAAATAATGACCGAATATAGGAAAAAGCTGAGTTGAAATGTTGATTACCATAACCATATCTCTGAGTCAGATATGCAGCACCGAGAACAACGATAGTGACAGTGACCCATCGATGACGAATGAAAAGAAATCTTCCGGCAGCTGCCAATCTACTGGTATTTCTTGCTACAGGCCTTCGGTTACTTGGTTCTTCATTCCATAAGTTATTTTGCAATTGTTTGATTTTAATTGCTCGAATCATCAATGATTTTTCATGTTTCGCATATTTATTTATAAGGTCCAAACTGTCTTTCAGCCAAGGTTCAAGGGAATCTTGTCGAACGGGTAGTTGTGCTAAAGCATAGTGCATAGTCGCGATGTCCGTGTCATTCACACTATTCATGATATCATCGGCACTTCGGAGGACTAGTGATGCAGATAAAAATACAGGAACTAACGACGACGGGTTTTCTGGATAATTGAAAACGACAAACCACATTATATTATTAATTGTACTTTTGAGATTCAAACAAGATAAAGAACTGTTTACGTATGACATTATACAAATAATTTATAATTTGCTTTAATTTACCAGGATTGTGACATCCTAAAATAAAGTCAGCCAGTCCTACAAAAGGTATCATTCATTATAAATTAATTAAATTGGGTCTTTTGGCAACAAAAAGTTTATTCTCCAATTTGTCTCCTAAAGAAAAATAAGTTTGAAAAGCGTCAAGTTCACATATTCTATTGAAAATAACTTACGGAAAATGTCAGTATCATTGGGAAGAGTGTGAGAGAACCAAGTGATGACCCAAGCCAAACAAAAAGCAGCAGGGCACTTAGATTCGAGTACAATTTTATTATAAAGTGCTTTATTTTCCATTTCGATGAGTGCATAAATTACGTAGAGCAAGTCCAGGGTTTTGTCCATAGTCTTTTCCATAAATGGTGCCAAGCTAGTTTGAATCAATTTATTTAGGGATAGATAGGCTACATACGGAACGTTCTGTGCCAGACAAACCAGGAGGAATGTCAGAGAAATATCATGGAAGCCTTGATAATAATGAGCCTGTGGATTTGCTTCAAGTACAGCAAGAACTAAGGTATTTAAATAAGACTGAATGTGATCTTGTTGTGTTTCAGACAAATTAGGAGGAAATCGTTTGAGAACCCGGTTCACGTCTAATTGAACCTACAAATATACATAATATTTGAAATATTTAAGCATGGACTGTTATCATGATAAAAGAATTACAAAAAATTATTATGACTGCACGTAGGTGTGTAAGTAACAATTTAAAAGAAGAAATTTAACATCATCATCCCAATATCAATGATATTTCTTACCAATTCTCTAATTTTTTCACTGACATGTGGGACATTCTTTGGGACTGGCTCATTTTGCTTGTCCTGAACTTCAATGAGAGGGATCCCTAGCAAGACTGGCCAAGCTCTTTTTCGCAATGGATCTATCAAAAAAAAATGTAAATTTTGTAAGAATGAAATAGTAATTATTTTGACAAATCGCCTCCTCTCCCTAGCCTTACAATTATTTCACACAAGTAATTCAATTGTTTGAACAACAACTTACTTGACAATAGTCCCCCCTCAGATAAAGCTAAATTTCTTAAAAGTCTCACATCTTCAAAACATGCTCTCTCAATTTCGGCCTGTTTTTGAAAATCTGGTTGGAGAGCTTCTGCAATTTCATTACAGAGTCTTGATACATCTTCTTGCACCAAATCAGCATCATCTGACACTCCACCAGCACCAATTTCCTGTCCTTGTTCATTCTCTTCTTCATCTCGACTTTCAGAAGCTGTACTTTTATAACTATTATTATCCTCTTCGTCAACCGCTACCGCTGCTGCTCCTCCTTCTCCAGTATTATCAGCACCTACGTCTTCTTCCAAAGTTGATGTTGTAGAAACATCGTCAATTGATTTACGAATCTGTGCATGTACACCACCGTCCGGATTGCCTATCTGTCCTTCTTGATTCCCTTGAAAATCAATATGATCTATATGATCTTCTCCTTCCGAAGTGTTGACATGATGATTGTCAGAACCAATAGACCCAGAATTTAAACTATCTCTTGAGGAATTTGAAAAATCTTCAAATTCATCTTCATCCGCCGAAGACTGGTTCGTTTCACTGCAATTCGCTGTATAGTACATTCCAGATTGACCTGAAGTTATACTTAAGTATGATCCTTGTCTACGTAGTCCATCGTCTTTATTGACAACTGGTTGACCTGAATCACTCATTTTAATAGTAAAATGAGTAATTAAATATTGTGCAATTTATTTATAGTCGACTTCTTTTTTTGGCCAAATAATATACGATTCAAAGACTTTTCAAAATCCCGCAATTCTCGTACTCAATGTCGACATTTTTTTCTTGTGTCTTTCAAAAGTGGACCACTACGAAGGTTACATTACGAAGTTGTCGAGACAGAGAAAGACGTTCTCATCCCTAGGAAATAAAAATCTTTTTTTATTAATTTAATTTCAATTTACTCGTGTCTGCTGTGTGTGAATGTCTACCTCTATTCTCGATACATGTGTTTGTGTATAACGTTATTTTTTGTTTTTCCGTTTACTCGTGCTAGTACCAATGTAAAAATACATAATTCAATAACCTCTGGAGGTTACCAGATAAAGATTGTGGAAATAAGGCTATTTCAAAGGTATTGAGATAGGGAAGGAAAACATTGAAATACATACTGATGTTACGTAATAATCAAAGTTTGTGATTTTAAATTCGTCATCAAAATAATTAGAAATCTGGTAATAACCTTTTCGTAACCTCCTTCTCTCCGTGCTGTGTGTGAGCTGATCTCAAAACAACGAATTCCAATATCAAAAAATTATTTTCGCCACGTAAGTTAAAATGAATGATAATATATATATATATACACTTGAATTATGTATACTTCATTATTATTGCTGGGAGAAGAATCTTCTTAGAAAATGCATTTTGCTAAATGGATTTGCTATAATTCATAGGGAACTCGTGTATATTTAACACTCCCTCATCATTGGTCTATATTTAAATTATTTGTCATGATTAAAACATTTGCATTATCTGTCTGTCTTCTGTGGTATAGCATAGCAATACTACAAAACATAGAATGAATGTATCGAGTGAATGTTCAAATTTTGATAAACGATATTGAAAGAATTTATCCCAGTGTACTTTTGTAGCAAATATGTCATGTATTTTGTAATATCTTATTTCTTTCATTTATAGATGAATTGGTGAATTTAAAAAGCTGGCTTCCTCAAGGGGTCAGATCTGTACTATCATTGCAGCCAAAAAGCCAACATCGTTGTCGACGACGCCGGGGAAGCAGCATGAGGCGGAGAGAAAAAGGACCCGGGATGATCACGTAGTTTTAGCACATGAACCTGGAGACGACACCATTGTTTCGACTAATGTTGACATATCAACGACCTCTTTAGCACCTTTGCACTCAAGATTTGAAAATTGTAAAGAATTTCTACGGAAAGCGTATGCTGCGAGTCCTGTAAATCCAAGTCCTCCAAAAAAATTTCCTTGTAGTAAAAGTGCTTCAAATATTCATCAGTATACTTTAGAAGATAAGGGTTGCTCGTTGAACGAAGTGAACTGTGCTGTGCGAGATAATTTCAAGAAGAAAGGAACTAATAATATTATACAGGAACTCGATGAAGTCGAAATAGTATCTTTACTCGAAGAGAAAATTCCAAAATATAAACTTCGAGCTGATTGCCTCACGAAATTTGGAGGTAATTTCATTTCATATGTTATACACTCATGCTTGAGTGTAAAATTAATGTCGGTATCATATTATGCTGTGTTTCAGTTGAAGCTTAAAAGTTTCCCTTAAATTTTTTTATATTGCCTTGATTATTCGATTGCACGATTATGATGACGTTTTACCTATGATATTTAAGTATATTTAAGATCTTGCTTGGAAAAAAGTTAAGTGTTTCACCATGCATCATTTGATTTCCTACATAACTTTTGTAATTAGACGAGACTGTCTTTAAACTCGTGTAGAGGAACGATTCTCACTCTCTCTCTCTCTCTCTCTCGGTATTTGTCATATTTTTCATATATATAATTATAATATGTAGGTAGGTATGTACTGTACTGTCCATCCGGAAATAAACTAGATTTTAGTTTTTTTCATCGAAAGACAATCCACTCAATGCTGCCGTATACGTATATGGCAGCATCGAGTGGATTGTCTTTCGATGAAAAAAAACTAAAATCTAGTTTATTTCCGGATGGAGAGTATGTAGTAGTATGTACACAGAAAATGATAAAAATACAGACTTTTGACGGTTTGATGAATTCGACTCTCCTGTAAGAACGAATGGAATGTATATGCAGACTTACTTGCAATGTAAATCAAGTAGAAAGCATATACCCAATTGAATATTCTTATTCGTTGTTTGCCAATTGTCACCTTTCCAGCTATGTAAAATAGAAAAGTCCTCCTATCTTCGACAGAAGACAGAAGAACCTTGCGAGATGCATTTTATGTACATATAGCAGCATTGAGTCAATTGTCACTCAATGAAAAATAAACAAATCAAACGAAAAAAAACGGAGAGTAGGTAGTTACCTTTTCATTTTCATGCTACCAGTGTGTACTTAGTTTTTCAACATTGAATTAGACTTGATGTACATGTACATACTTATGTATGCTATTAAACTTTGAGTTTGCTCCTCCCGTTCGCATCTGGTGCATGGTGTTGCTCTAATAAATGTTTGCTTGGCTGAGTGATTCTTTTTTCGTTCTCAAGTTATATATAAGCTATATATATTTATGTTTAGGTACAACTTGCATTAAATAATTTCCAACGAATTCTATTCTCCATGTGTAAGCAGATAGAAATTGTATAGAGATAGAGACAGTTGACTTTTGGTTTTAGCATAAAAGCATGAAGCGATCATGTGACATTGATGCAAATGGGTGACTAAATCTTTACAATATTGTGATTATGTGAATCGCAGTTTTCTTCCTAGTTTATCGTTCAACCATATGCATGAAGCAGACGACTCGATGAAGCTTACACGCTTAAATTTTATATATGTATATATCTTAAAAACCCCATACATTTGAAATGCTTCTAAATTATTGTTTTCGTATGTAACATTCCCAATGTTAGTCGTTTGTAGGAGATAAATTGTAATTGAAGACATTGTAATTGCCTTTCAAATTGTATTCTCTTAAATAACCTACAATAATTTGTGCATTCCTTCAACGCCTTCTTGCCTGCAAATTGAATAGTTTAAATAAAGTCAAGGGAAATATAATACAAGTTCAGTTGTATAGAATGCTTTTGACATGTCGTTGTAAATTTCAATGTTTGTTTCAGTGTTTGAAATTCAGACAAACATTGGTAGGCATTGTTTTATTATTATCTACAAAGTATTAACAAGGGTAATTTTAGGTGATGGAATATTTTGTGCAGTCGTCTACAATCAATTCAAAATGAAATACGAGCAATATGTACATATGTGTTATCTACAACCAAATATGACAGAATTTAAAACTTTTACAAACTTCTTTTGAGTAAAAGTTATTTATAGCATTGGACTTTATTTCCTTATAGAAAGTGATCATTGGATGCCCATTTCAACTAGTGCAAGACTAGGCGAACTTTTGTATTTATAGACATTGTTTATTTTAAATATGGGACTATGGAGAATGCTTTCTTTATACTTTGGGGATTACTACCTTCAGTTGAGAGCTGTAAAAACAAACTATTTCATATATATATCGTCATGAATGAGACGTCTAGCTTATTCCATGAATTTACAAAATAGCTTCAAAAACTCTGGTCCTGGTAATTAGGTATCATGTAAGTGGGCTCTTTCTCACGCCAACTGGAACCATATTTTTTCGTTTGAAGCGCATTATGGGAATCTGTTAAGCGGTGATGTACAATTAATTCCCTCATTTGTTAATCTAGTCAGTGTAAATGTAATTTAAACAGCAAATTGAAATATTGTCATCTTTATTATTTAGTGTACCATTTGTTTTTTCTTCTTGAAAGAAAATGGAAAAGGATAAATGTGTTCTTGGTGGATGGCATTTCACTTGTCTGGTTATGCAAACAAAAGAACCTATTTATAAGTTCGTATGCTATGCATACATTATAATGCACTGTGCTATGTGTTACTACGAAATTAAATTGACAATTTAATACCAAAGACTGTGAATTCGATATTCCAGGTAGGAGTGCAATGATTCAAATGCAGTAGGTACTAGGTACATTAAGTAGCATGATTTGATATCATTCGGTATTTGATGGTGACTCGAATATAGCAAAATGATTCATTTATGTTGGGTGTGGTTAATGTAATAAGTTAACCAAACAATAATAAATGATGAATGGCTTTTGAGTTTTACGTCTAGCTATTCACGTTTTAGAAATTGAATTGGTGTGATTACATATACTATAATCATTATATAGTTATAGTATGTATACATATACTAGTATGATGTAGGAAAGAGTTATCAACACCGTAATTAACTTGATAACATATAGGGATATAAAATATTATAGTTTGTTTCAATTCTATAGTCATCTCTTTTTTTGTATTTATGAACGTTTCGGTTGAGGCGCATTGAAATAATATTTCATTGTTCGTAATAACATTTAAATCGCCATAGTTGTCCTCCTACAAGTCCTCCTTTACAGTAGATAGTGCCTACTAGGTACGTTTTTGCATACACGATATACCTACCTTTTCTGTTCAAATGGTTATCCAAGCTCAAAATGTGAGCTGTATTATCTGTAGTATTAGAACAGTAGAGCAAAGCTAAAGTTCTGTCCGCGGGTTCATTGCTCAGGTTGATTTTGTATCTAAAAATACGTATAAAGTATAAACATTCTCTTCCTCGAAAACAAAGTCTTTATCTGAATTATATTATGTATTAAGGGGGAAAGGGAAAAGTACACTGAAGAAAACTAACGAAAGAAATCTTTTACATGTGTTTTTCTTCTTCCGGTTTTTTTCAAGACATAAGCTCATTATGTTGTTATTATTGTTATTTAGAATGACTTTTCTCTGCTACACATTTCTCTTTATGTGTATATAATGTTTTTACAGTTTGTAAGGTTAGCATTGCCGTAAGTACCACATCTATTTTCAAGAACCTTTTTTGCCTTTGCATAATTGAGTCTACACATTTTATAAAATAACAAGTTGGTTTATTCACACGAGTTGCAGTTGTCAAGCACTCGTGCTATTTTCAAGCGTTTCCATTGTATATTAAAATTTCTTGCTAGGTAGGTTGAGTTGTTGATGATTTTTGCAGAAACTAAATAATGCCGAGATTTTCGAGATACATACTAGTCTAGTATGTGACGTGTATATTTGTATGGATCTCTGTTCAAAAATTACATGTGAAGAAAAGGAATTGCACGAATTTACTCGAGGAAACGTTAGCCATTTAGAAGTATATATGCCTTCTAATTACTTAATCATAAGCCTATTTGCACAACGGCGATTTAAAAAGTATCAATGATACTTTGTAGTCACTGTACTTAGTTTGTTTCATGTTCGTTCATCTTCAAGCTTGGACTCGCGGTTTTACTGAGGAAATGAGAAGGGTTACCTATCTTTAGAATTGTGTACCTCGTTTCAGGGAACATAGGTAAGTACTTAGGTACACACATGAGGTGATGAGGTGAGGATGCTGAGTTTTATATTTCTGAAACTTTTATGCAGAGTTTATAATACAATTTTGAATTTGTTTCGCATTCAGTCAATCGTCGTACGCATTTTGAGGAAATATTCTTACTTTGCAAGTTTTGAATTTTAAGTAGCCGAGTAGGTATTACCTACGTACAAGGTCTGTTTAAAGTCCTTTCTGAGGTAGCAAAAACAGTATTGTTGATAGCAAATAACATTTTAAATACCGGTAGTGTTAATTGAAAATAGAGATTTCGCTCTTAGTTAATGTACTACCATCTGTAGTGATGATTCAGGAAACTGTTGTTAAAAGACTTGTGTGGTATTTTTACAGATTGAATGAATGGAAGGACCTTGGCATTTGGCACCCAACTTGTTACAAGTTCATCATCAGTTACAGTTTTGCGTTGTTCGATTGAGCTAGTTGGAATAGTTTTGTCTCCAAATCTTGCTTTGGAAACTTTCCAATGTGCATAGATATGTGTGTGTGTGTGTGTAGGATTTTTTTTGTTGTGTGCGAAAACGCCGAAAACGTCATCCCAAGTTAAGTGTGCGAAAGTGTGCATGTTTTGCATTAAAAAAATTTGAGTGATCGTTTGAGACAAAATTCATGTGTATTGAAGTATTGATACAGGATCTATCCTGTATCCTATAGGATCAATACACAAATTTATCGATGGTTTTTTTTCACGGATCTTTAAAACATATTCAAAGTTTCTTCAGGACTATTTGATGGATCTGAAAACTTATTGCGTGGAAATGTATAGGTCAGGAATTTAATCGTGCACATTACTGCACACATATAATTTGGAATTTGGTGAGTTTGTATGATTTGTGTGTGGAATTCGTTTTAATATTCTGAGCTAAATATTTACTTGTTAGCTGAGCATGTTTACAAAGCGTTATATATGTACGCAAAGTGGTTATTGGAAAATCGTATATTGGTGTCTCAAGAATTAGGAATACATTAAAAATAAAGAAACAATGTATTGTATACATTTTTACCTATATACTACGAAATTCATAATTCATAATTCAAGATTTTTCTCATCTTATGTACATACTTTTTTGTAAAAAAGGAAAAGGAGGTATCTAGTATCTATAGGCTTCAACGTGGACTTTGACAATTTGTGTCGTGTGTTCTTAAGTTTGGAAAGTCGTAATTCGATCAGAATTTAGAAAAACTTTCTTGCCTTGAGTGCTTGGTAAGCAGTACTTACATTCATCGATTTGAATGATACTCAAATCAATAGTATAAAATTTATACATACTATAAATTGTTGTTACTTACGAGCACTGACAATGTTAAAGATTCTTCATATGGGATTAGTCAATAAAAAAGGAAATATGAAAATTATATTTTATGAACACGAATATTGTGTTGATTCCTTAAAAATGTCGACGTTAAATGTTATACATTTCTATTTTTCTTTTCATTATAGGTTGCCCAAACGAAGACTTCGCCGGGATTCCATATCCAGCGCTACGAGATTTCAGTCCGGTTACACCAGAGCAAGCCTACCTTACTCTAGGATATTTTTGTAAGTATCACCGCATTGCGTAACATGTAATAACTTTTCCCATAGGCAATATGTATTTAAGGCAAAAGATTATGGATGCAAAAGTTAAAAGTGAAATCATTGTACGTATTTGAAGGAGGGTAATATAACATGTGGTGTTGTCTGTGTTAGAAATTTCAAAATTACAAAGTGCAATTAGTGCTTATTGTAGTTTCGAAGATGTGCGAAATAAATTATTCGGTTTGTTATTGTTCTTCATGTTAAGACTTATGTATATGTAAATAAAAAATTATAAGTGATTGGTACAGTGAATCCACCTACTACTAGACAGATAAAAGCTTGAAAATCGGCACAGGAGAGTGATAGATCAATTTTCCCTGTTCCGAATAATTTATACACGCCTTTAGCAAAGAGACGATTGGCGGGTTTCAATCTAAAAGTCAAGAATGAATGAAATCAGGTGTCAGTGGAACGAATTGTTGAGAGTGTATTGCTTCGTAAATGACTTGCAATTGCACAATTCAGTATGATTGCTCGAGTCTCAAAATTTGACAAAAAAAAAACCACACAAAGTAGTATGAATAGGCCCAAGACGGGAGTTTTTACTTTGTCTTCTTTGTCAATGAAGTAGTGTATTGTGCATTTGATTAGATGATAGGGCATTTGACGTTTCATGTGCTAACTGACGAGAAGTTATCTGTATAATTCATTACAAAGTTGCAGATAGACTGTCAAGGCTAGCTATGTTTTTCCATTTGTTTTCTTTTACAAACTTGTTAGTAGCGTTTTGTAATCATTCGTGGAAGAGTATGTGCGCCTGTAGCACAATCATATCTCAGGTGTGAAGTGTTAAGTCTAAGTGAATCTGTTGATTTGTTTTATTTTAGTTTTCCTTAATTGTGCTAGTACTTGTGATTTAGACGGTTTCAAGGAATTTCAGTTGAATCCATCGTTATAATTTTACTACTGTAATTAATTTAAAAATATAATCCTAAATTTAAAAGTTTAACCCTACAATCATTGTAGTGTAAATTGAGGATATTCTCTCTTTTGTCTTGAAATACATATTTTATATGTGAGGAGTTTTGTGAATTTATGTACACTTTTAAAAAACGGCAACTGTAAAGTGTTTGTGTTGTAAAGTTTAGTTCTAAAGTGTTGTACTTACATACCTGCGATTCATGAATCATAAAGTTTAACCTTCACTTTGTGATTGACTCAGAGTATATACTAGCAGTTCGTCGATGATATTCTTGTGTGTTTAACTTTGAAGTACTAAAACGCAAATTATAGAATGCCGGTCTTTAAATTAATTTAAATTAAAAAATTTAATTTGGAAATGTGAAAAGGGAAAAGCTAATTTTCTGCTTCGAAAACTACAAAATTACGAATCGTAATTAAATATCTTCGTAGTAGACTACGTGTCTAAAAAAGCAGCCTAGTTTAAACCTGGCTTCTGTTTTTCTGCTGTGTTGTAAGTGTATTGAATTCACTAAAGTGTTTTATCGTATTTTTAATTTAAAATGAGAATAGGTTATTTTATAGTTGGCAGCATTAAAAATATGAGATATTCAAAATTCTATGTACGTTAAAATATTTTGACTTTAATTAGAAATCTGCATGTATATCATTGTTTATCTGTATCTGATTTTGTAAGCCATAATCGCTATCAGGCTTCAGATTATTTCTAAACAAAAAATTCTATTTTTAATCAACCATTGACACAAGCTAAAACAACGTCATTATCATAAATACCATACTGGGATAGTCCACTAGAAATTTTCAGTTGTTAAATGTGTTCACATACAGCCTGTATAATACAGCCTGTATAATACAGGTGATGCGTATAGTACCTAACTTTAAGCCACATCTTTGCATTGTATTGTATTGATTTCCAATTTTCGTGATAGCAGTAGTACTGGTTCTGTATCAGCTTCCGATTAGAAAAAAGTTGCATACAACATGGAGTATTCGAGTAAGCTTTCGTTTTCTACGCAAGACGAGTATTGAATTATAATTTTACTGTTAATATTACGCATCCGGATATCCGGAATTATTTTGCAAAGAGCTGGGTATTTAAATAAGTTGATGTTATTATAAGAGTAGAAAAGGAAGAGTACAAGTATGAAGTAGGGATGGATTATGGATTATAGGTATGGTCGGTATGGATATATCTTTAAGCTATTTAACTATGTAAAAGCTTGAAAAAACCAAAACAAAGCTATTACTACTAGCAGTAGACGTACTACATATGTACATCAGACGTTTTAATATAAGTAATATACGCCTAAACTTTCTAATGTGCGTGATGATCATGTGATACAGAAAATTGTAATATCTCATGGACAGAAATTATTGTCCTAATCATGGAACATTAGCTTGCTAAACGACATAGAGGGAAAACAAACAGAGAGAGGTTAGATATCGCTACTGGGTTGCTAATGAAGTTTCACGTAGAGATATACCTGTATATTTTTCTACTGGTTCTTACCTGTGCAACCTGACTTTTGTACTAATCAAACCATTATTACTTTTCTCATGACTTTACGCAAGTCAGGTCGACGATTCTAAAGAATGTAATTTTCAGATGTGACGTTTGTACTTTTATAAATTTTGAAACAAAAAGGAAGTTTTAAACTGTTGCATCATCTCTACTTTTAGTTGTCAGTGTACGTGGAGTTTATAGTCGTAGTTACATGGGAATGTAATGAGATAATGAAGCATTTAGGAATCGTACAAAAGGGATATTTGTGAAAGCAAATAGGAATCTGCAGAAGAATTTCATACGCTGGTGCACAGTTTACCAGCAGTGAGCAAAATTCTGACTTGTACTTGAATAGTGGACCATTATCTAATTAGTTGCCAATGAAAATTATTGTAATGTGAGCTTAAAATAGGACAATTTGTATATTAAAGAAGGGCATACATTTGCTTCTTGATGTTATCATCAGTACGAGGTATAGGAATTTCACACTTTTATGCGTTATTTGTTCTTTCAAAACAAAAACACAGGTTTATTTTATTCATCATAAGAATTTTGTTCTACACTCAATTCTGGTATGGAATGCAAATATGCAAACTACATACAACAACATTATTGTAATTATTTGAAATATATTAGAATATGAATGTGAAGGCTTCCTACCACAATTATGTATGAAACGCAGCGAGATTGTCAATCATATGTGTGTGTCTACCACCATATCACTCTAAAAATATAGTGCATACATAATTTGTATTACATACATATAGTACATAGTAGACACATCTTATATATAATAATGCTGAAGACGATTTGTCTGTAAGGATAAACTTTACGACGAGCCAATCATTAGAATTTTGAATATCTTTATGATTAGTCTTTGGCTTCAAAGTCACTTGGCAACGCCCACAGACTGATAAACTCCAAACAGTAGTTTCGAACTGAAAATTATTTTTTCACAGTAACAAGCGGCTATTATTTTATTAGAAACCCGAAATGTTTTCAAAATTTCTATTTGTCAAAAATATTAGCATTTTGGCACTAATTTCTAGTATACGAGATCCTTTCTATATTCCGCCAATATTTATTAGGCTAGAAATTATATCACATTATTAGCATTTCTAGGTGTAGTACAAAGAATAAGTATTTATTAATGGAAATTTGTAAAACTAACGAAAAAGTGTATGCTCATATTGTTGCTGACCACGATTCTTCTTTAATGGCAGTGTTAAGTGGCGAACGTGTGTCTCAGATGACCAAAACATTTGCAGACGTTGATGCATTGCAAAGATTATTGGAGGAGGTACGTTATTGTTTTTAACATTCCTTTCACATTTAATTGTTTGTTTGTTTGTGTTTATGAATTTGTGAGCTCTCAATGTAAATAGTATAGGGTTTCCGGAGAACATGTAAGGACATCTCAGATTATTAGGTTCTTCTAAAATAAGAATATTGACAGTAATTTATTTCGCATATGTTTATTGCAGAAAGAAAAAGATTTGGAATTGGCCGCCCGTATTGGACAACAACTGCTAGAACAGAACCGGACACTAGAAGAGCGTGTTACATTTTTGGATGCCGATAACAGAGAAAGTCATGATTCTATTACCCAATTAAAACATGATTTATTATTTAAAACGCAACTACTAGAACTTTACAATGACTCTTGCAATAGTGAGGATAACAGCAAGGCCGGTGAGTGGTCATCTCTTTCAACTCTATTGTTTTGGGACAGTAAAATTGATTTTATTAACATAATTTTAGTGTACAGCATAAATACCTAATTAAGGTTTTTTTTATATATTCGCGAAGGAACTCCTATCGGATCGGTCGCAACGGTGCTGGAACGCCGAGTTGCCAACCTAGAAGAAGAAAATCAATCACTTCGAGCAGAGGCGTGTCGTATAGTTGAAGATGTAGAAAAGACTGAAGCGGAAGAAAAATATTTGGTAGACCGGACACTCCAGAGTTTAGGTATGGCATTTTTATCTAAAAATATCATGAAATATGCAAATTTTCGAATTATTTGAGCATTCAAATATTTGGTCCTGCTATAAAATGTCCGAATAATGTAATTCTAATCTTACATTTTTATTCACAGCGGAGACGAATTCCCGAGTAACGTATATGAGTGATGAATTACAAAAAAAGACAGAAGAAACGATAACACAGCAAGAAGAGATTGTCATTCTTTTGGAAGAGCTCAGGGCTTTACAAGACGTTAATAAAGAACTTTTGGCAGATAATGTACTGCTCTCACATAATTTAGAAACTTTGCAAGGATGTCAAACCGAACTAGCAACGGAACTTTCCGACCTAAAAGTGAGTTCCTTGGGAATAGTAATAGAATAATGAAACGTTTTTCTCAATCAAAGAATCTCTTTCAATATTTTAAAAATTTCTAATTAATCATTGATGTTTCCTCCTTAATAATTTCCAGGATAATTATGTCGAGATAGTTTCCATTTTGAAAGAAACACAGGAGCAGTTGAAGGAAGCTCAAAAACAACGAGATTCTGGTGCAGATGTAGTGTCTGTCTTTGATTCCCTTGCCTATGAAATTGAAAGTTCCGTCGCAAGACAACGGCGTTCCTCAGACTATTTCCGAAGAACTTTTGATACTGTTCGATGTGCAAATAGTAAAATTCATGATGGAAATCTCTCCAGCAGTGCATTGATGTCATCCGTATCCTCGTTAGGCTATCATTCGTTACCTGGTTCGTCCGGACTCTCCTCGCTAGACTCTTCACAAGATGTTTCTAATATGAGTTTAGTGAATTCATGTCATGCTTTGACAATCTCCTCTGATCTTGGTTCCTCTATTTGTCCATCACCAAACGGTTCCACTCCAGCGTCGGATAGGTATGGTTGGCGTTTGCCAGAAAAACTTCAGATCGTCAAACCATTGGAAGGGTCATCAACTTTACAAGTTTGGAGTGCTTTAGCAACTCCCCACCTTGGAAATTTGTTAGACCGACGACCTGGTGTCCAGACAAGAGCAGAGAGACCTGTTAAAGAAATAGGAATGCATGTAAGTAAAAATAAACAATTCAAAATCGACATACTTCATTCGTAAATAAATAAATTGTAAAATATTTTATAATTTATTTACTCTTTGCATTTGCATTTACTTTATTTACTTTGAATAGAATATGTTGTCCCTTACTGAACCTGAAACAACGACTATACCTAATGTTGTCTCCACGCCTACAGTTTTTACTTTTGTTACAACAAATTCAACAAATTGGGATAGACGGGACTCGACAACAACCGTGTATTCCTCAGATTTATCCAATCTTTCTACTTGTTCCCTCGCATCATCCTGCAGATCGGACAGTCCGACACCTTCAGCATGTAGTAGTGTTGTCAGCAATAATCCAGACGAATTTGGAACTGTGAAACATCATTTGTACTTAAAATGTGACACTCCACAAAATTCACCTAGTGATGGAAATTCTAGACCTTCTTCTCCAACACGCACTGTGGAAACTAACAACCGTACTTTTAAAAGTAAGTCAGCTTTAGTACAAAAATTTAACTGTAGTAAATAAAATATTTTAAAGAAATTAAAAAAAAATTGAACCAGAGCTTAGTAGGCTGGATTTACATAGCTTAAAGATAGATTGCTGTAGATTCTTAACAGTGTTTTAGAAAGCTGTAAATACTAATAGTTGGTTCCACACAAACTTGTAGTACAATAGATCAGTCAAAATGGAAGGTAATGAATGTGTACCGATGTTTGTACAGATTTAATTATATGTCCACATTGTCCACATATATTCATAACAAGTCTAGTGCAGCCGTGGTTTTTCTTTACAAAGTTTGGATTCAATATTAAGCATTATTCATTTCTAATAAATCTATAAAGCGTGTAAATACATAGTACACAATAATGTGTACTTTCCGTTAGAAAGTTTCCAAGTATGAACTTTTTGCTAATTTTATATTAGTAATAATAGTTTTTTGAATTATTTCAATTTGGTTTGTCATGATTTTTTCGCATGTCTCCCGTAGCTTGATTTTCGAAATTTTAATATTTTATTGCCTTTTTAGCGCTTTTCAGTGTGTACGACACACTAGCAAACACTCTCGGGGGCTTTGGTGGTCAATCTAATTCAAAGTCTGAGTTAGCCAAACAAACTAAGGTATGTCTGCCCTCTTCATCCTCTCAATTCTCATCATCTATTTCTTCCATTGCTTCTCAATCTCAGAGACAATTGAGCCGTCGTCAGGCTCACCAAGCCCAAGGCAGTACACGAGTCAAATTGAAAAAAACTCAGGCCTATCAATCTGCGCCCTAAAAACGTAACAAATTAACTCTTTTTGTGTGAACCTGTGGCTTCTCGATGTTCACCATATTATTTTTCAGTTTCACATTTTGTTAGTTTACGTTTGACGTTTATTTAATTCACAAAAGCTTAATTATTTTTATTTTACACTAAATGGTGTGTATGTTGCACAAACAACAGTGCACAAAAATTCTCAAAATGTCTTCTTTTTTCTTTTTAAACTGACTCCTGCTTAGAATGCAACAAATTATTTTCATTTTTCAATGTCCTGTTTGATTTTTTATGTAGACGTGTAGAAAGTACATATGTATATTACGTGTTTTACGAGTACGTATTTGCTTTTAATAGATTTAGAATAATGCCCGTAGTGATTACTTTACGAACATAAGTACTGTACACATGGATAATTTTAAAAGGAAATAATAAAAGTATACACATTCAATTTTCCTTTTAATCTTGACTGATTTGTCGGGAAAAATAAGGAGATTTATATTGAAGTTTCAAGTATGAGCAATTGCAACTTATTTTTCCTTATTTTTCTTAATCCATGTTTATAAGGCTCGTCTAAATCATTACTGTTTGTTTTTGAATTTGCAGAAATATGACTTAATGTCGAAGATTGGAAGATTTGATTGTAGTAATGGCCCTGTGTCACCGGGAATGGGTGCCCTGGGAGAAGATATTTTCAGTCGTTATTAAAAGTTGAATTAGTAAACAAGAAAAAAAACAAAGTCTGCCATTATCGTTGTTTTCGCTTTTGAAATGTAGTTCAAATAATTTTATATATCGTTTAAGCTTTCGCAATAATAGAATTATTATATATTGACGAAAAAAACAGTAACTATTACTATGATGTAACGTACATGGAACGTTATTTATTAAGTTTGTAAGCGAAGCAAAAAGAGAGTAGTATGTACCGTCTTTTGCGAGGCAGCACTATACTAACAAGTAGTTATGAGTTGTCGTAAGTACATATAGTCTTTTCGGGAAAGACCTGGATAACTCAGAGTAGATAAGTATAGATAAGTAACTTTTTGTAAAGTTATAATGTGATAAGTAGTAAATGAAAGAGAAATGTATAAAGTTTAGAAGTGAACAAATGTATAAAAAATAAAAAAATAAAAGTATATTATCTCTAGGTTAAGCACACTTGTTGTTAACAACCTAGAAACTTACATTACTAAACTAACTACCTGTAAAAGCAACTTGCTGCCTAAAACAACTAGAAATCGCAGGCTCCTGAAGCTGTAATAATCGTAATAATTATTATTATTATTCTATAACGATAATGCAAAATGCGTAATAATATTTCGTGTTAAAAAGTTCTATATTCGATTCGATCTCGATAGGATTGCCTGCAAAATCACATAATCAATTCGGAAGGAAAAAAACGTTCGTCTAGAAGGCAAACATTTAGACTATATTATTATCAATACGATCTGCGATCTTACTCTAAAAAGGCATTTAAAATTTAAATGTGAAAATTTTAACTAGTATATCATAGCTAAAGAAATTTTACTCTCATTTTCAAACTGTGCTAAAATGACTTTTCTTGACTTTACCTTGTGTGCAGAGTAATTTTGCTTCATTAGGGTCAAAATTATTGCTTCAAAAATACCGAATGGTACCTAAATTTGTACTACAAATTTTGTAGTACAAAGTATATACTTGTATTTAATTGTACCTTTCGTACATTGTTCTTCTGCAATCAAAATTGCATTTGGTGCTTTTCTTGTTTCTTTTGCGTGAAGGACAATGAAATGATGCTACTGTCTACAGTATTATATTCTATGACGCTGGTTAAAGATTTAATGAATAAAATAGTAATAACCTGAAAAGGAATATAAAGAAAATTTACCGACGCTTTTAAAATTTACCTGTGTAAAATTTCCAAAAAAAACATTTAATAATTGATTGATATTTATGTAGCGCTTCCACGCTTCTAACAGTGCTAGTACCTATACTAAAAAATTGCTAAAATAATATGTACCACATGCATACCTACTATTACCTATACCTGTATATTATCTGTGTGTATACAGTAAACATTATGTACATGCTTGTTTTCTTTTGTTACCAATGTTTTAGACTTACATGTACATGGTCTTCTTGTTAGTACATAAGCCTGTAACACATATACAAATAGAAAATATATACCTATAATTTAAAAAGAAAGAAATAATTTCAAGAACAAAAATGTATTTTATCAAAGGAAAGAAACATTGCAAATCTATTTTTTTTATATAGCTTTATAATAACAAATTATTTACGTGTAAACTTGTTATGTAATCAAACAGGTCCTTAGTCAAAATGCTTTTATTTACTTCAAATCCTTGTCAATGGAAAGTAATCTTCATTTTCTTTCAGTCTCAGACTGTTTATTTCAAAATGAGAAAAATGTATAACGAATTTTACAGTAATTCTATGTTCAGCTTGTATCCTACAGCTCTAATGTCTTTCAGTTCAATTTTATTGTAGTGTCAACTTTTGATTCCAATTTTACTCAATTATTATGAAAATAATAACATGTATAAATATTATTTATTTCTTAGACGTAGTAATAAATAAGACGTAGTGAAATGATTGCTCCTTCAAGTACAATCACATAGTATGGTGTATGTAAAAATGATGTATGATCATCGATTGAGAGATAAAGATAGATGCTTTACTTTGGTTGTTAATCTTACCATTTCTAGTCATCGTCGTCAGTTACATATACTATACACAATTATTATCTAAAATAAGAAGATACTAAAAAAGTAGGAACTGACTATAATTATTAAATAAAATTATTACTATAGAATCACAACATGATTGTCAAAGCAATAGCCGAATAATGTATACCATTTTAATTCTATAACTCTGTAAACGCACATGTATTAATTTGTCATAAAATTAGAAAATTTAATGTATTCATAAAATAGGATTAATTATTATTTATTATCAATAACAATTTACAGTACACATTGGACACACTATTGTATTAAGTACTATCATTTAGTTTTTGTGCAATCACAAATTCTTACAGCCCAATGCAATGTACACATACATAATACAATGTATAATATGTATACTGATGAATTTAGTCTGAGTATGCGAAATGAAAAAACTTGAGTTTATCGTGTTGTTATAACATTATTATAACGCGCACGAACTAATTTACACAAATATTGTGTACTTAAGTACAATATTATTATTTGTATTTTAATTTTCAAAATATAGAAAAATAAAAGCCTTCGAGTCATTAAGAGTAAAATTACAAAACATCAACGTGGATGCCAAAGTCACTGTTTTGAACTCCTCATATTCAACTGGCTACATATTTCCTACTTCAAGGTAAACTTCCGACTTGCCCATGACGACGAGGTCATTTGATTTGTCCTTACAGCGTGACCTGGGTTTTCGTGTTGGAGTCAAAAATCAAGTTTTTTCTAACAAAACTCAAAACAATTTGCGTTTTTTTTTTTTAATTTTTTTTTACTCAGTAGATTTATTATCTTGTTTTACTTGTGTATAGTGAATTTTATGAATTTCAACAATGGAATTATGAAAAATTGTCTAAATTTCTAAATCTTAATGCAACGGGGGAAATCACCATCCGAGACTCCCTTGGTCGCGAATCGAGCTCTGTACACAATATGTACCCACTTATTTTTTGAATTTCTTCTATTAACTACGAGATTTTGTCCTTTTTCTTCATACATCCATGAAGGCAATGGGACACAGTACTTTACATTACGAATTATATGAATGTCCGGACATTTGTAGTGGTCACCGCAGTGCCACTATATATGAAAACATCACTATGATTGAAATCCAAGAGCTCTATATATCGTATCATCATTGTGTATACGAGTGCTATTCCAACGATTCCATGTATCAACATCAACATTCGAAACACATGTGCATCTTTGAAACGAAACGAAATCGTCTCATATTTTTATTGAAGACTTTATAACAAGCACTGTATGACAAATTGTACACTATCACGCTAATGAAAATCCATAATATAAATATCAAATTACATATTAGTAAATGGACGTGTAAAAACCCTATTGATTGTGAGAGTCAACACTAAATATTAAATGCAGTAAAAGTTCCAGCCATACCTGCTGTATATATATACTTCATGCAGTTACTTTCGTGTCCGTCCATATTGAACTTTTGTTTTTCAGTGCTCACCAAAAACATTTTCCCGCGGTTGAAATTTTTTTGACTGCAAATAAAAATTCAACAGTGACGATGTTTTGGGGAAATATGACATAAATATTATAGTATTATGGAGACTTCCTCACCGCTGCACTGCCTTTCACTTTTCATTCATTCCGTGTCACAACTCTTCTTCTATACTTGGACTTTATGCAAGTGAAAGGACGGTGACACATTTATGTTATTATTTGTACATTATTTATGGCCTTTTATAAATGCAGTCAAACTATGAACATGCTACATAAAATGACATATGCCTCAAAATACCGTTTGTGCAAACGACAAGGCACACGAATAATTTATTCGGAATAAAGACAACGAAATAATTGTATTCAAGTTGACGAAAACAAGGAGAAAGGTTCAGGGAAAACAGTTTACAGAGTATGTAATCGTCATAAATATAACATTATTAAATTAAAAGATAAAACACGAGCGATTTTGACTATTTTGAGCTGACTAAAAGTGGCAGTTGTGATGATTGCCCACGAGTGTAATTTTACTGAGCTACAGGAGACCTTGGAAGACGAAAATTTAAAGTTGCAAGAACTTTGAACACTTTGAAAGCGTTTTTCTACATGTTTTAACAAATTCCAAATTCCAAAATGTATTTTATTTATTGACATTTTGTACAATTCGTACCTACTAGCTACAATTACATTTTATTATATTTAATTGACTGTCCACCCTCTGCTGGTAAGTGCGATTCGTCGTTATCCGTGACAAAATACTTAAATTCTATACAATGATTAAGATAAATATTTATACGCATGTTTGATAATCAAAAACTTTGATTTTGTAACATTATTGCAGTCTAGAATTTGCTACAATACGAAAAAAAGTACATAAAAAATATTAACTCGTTCGGATATTCAAATATATTTCTATGTCTATTGTTATAGAATTATGCGAACCTTCTCTGTCTACCAAAACTGAAAGGCTGTGGAAAAAGGGAATTGAAGTGAATAAACATCTACATGTATGCAATGGGAACTTTGCCTCATGAAACTCTGGACATGAAGGAACCCATCAGGACAACCAAGATATCATCACCATCATCATCATCTGAAATTTGTGTGAATTGCTGTAAGACACTCACGATCAGTCTGGATACCTTGAATCGAGATCATTCTCAAATTATTCATCTACCCGATTCCGACACCATCAAAATCTGCAATGTTCTATCCTCAATTTACAAACTGGACTTGAATTGTACTTGTGAACTCTGTGACGTTTGTGTGGAAGCATTGACGAGCCTGTATGAGCTATATAATAATTTCAATCGACTCCGTACTCTGGATTCTTTTTTGGCCAAGGAAATCCAGAAATTTGATGATATTATTTATAATTATAAAATTGATCGTGAAATCAAAGTTGAACCTGTAGAAAGGGAAACAGAGGCAGTACTACAATATTATGCAGATCAAATTAAATTTGATAATATTTTAGTGGGATCGGATAATCAAATTGATGACTCTTTTACTAACAATAAACCAATTCCTTCTCAACGTTATGTAGAAACTCAAAGTCATCATCGAATTTGCCCTGTCAACTTTCATAGGGATTTCGTTTCATGTACAGTCAATGAAATTCCATCCAGTAGTAATAATAATTCCAATCCAAACTCAACAGAACATCAACAAGAAGAATCATCATCACGAGTTGGTCTTGTTGGTCCACGAGTATTATTAACAAGACTAGAACATGACCCCATTGCTCAAGCTACAATATCCACATTAAATAATAATAGTAAAATAACTCAAAATGCAATAAACAATCTAGTCAATAACATGCCAATTGAGCCCGAACATGTTGCTGAGGAAGAAACAAACCAGAATTCGCATTATTTAGATTATGGTGATGATGATTCTCCAGAAATTGCGGAAGTTATTATTGATAGTGATTTTTATGTTGAAGAGGATGATAAAAATGCAGAAATTGAATCCGAATCAGGTGAGAATATTTTTTAATTAGTATTGAATTTTATTATTTGATAAAATTTTCATGTGTTTACACAAAAGGCAAAAGGTCGAATAGGTATTATATTATTATTATTATTAACTAGATGGGTAGCCCGTGAAACGGGCTAATACTTCTATCCATCCGAAACTCCTGACCGAATTTTTAGTATAAAATACTATAAAATATCATTATTTTCTGCTCCCAAGAAAACGGAACATCGCCGAGGACCCAATTTATTTCCGTTGCCCTTATTTTCCTCGGACCTAATTTTGTTCCGTTGTCCTTATTTTCCCCGGACATCATCTAGTTACACTGCTCTTATTTTTCCCGGACCTAATTTAGGTATGCTAGCAATAATTGCTTTAGTGCCATAAGTAACTTTGACGTTTTCCTTCCTATGTTACTTCAGTTTTGCGTAAAATCCAAATTTCAGTCACTTTCACGCATTCCTCAAAATATTCTAAAATTCTCATTTTTTAAAATATTTGGGTCCTTTATGGTCACGGTTGACCTCTGGGACAGCAGGACTTGGACAATTTAGGGATTGGTCATGTGCCATTAAATTAACTTTATACAAAGAGAGTCTGTTTCGTAATTCATGAGTCGTTCCCTTCGCAAGTCTAAATTGAAAAAAATCATTTTTGGTACCATTTTACCTCAATTTTGGTCACCCTGGCCACCCCGTGACCTCGCGGTCAATGGAACTTTGACTGTTCCGATCGTCGACCACGTACCTATCATTTGACACCAACATCATCCAATTCGGTTCAGAAGTTTCGGAGGAGAAGCGTCTGGACACACACACACACACAAAGGCTAGAGGAATACGATAATATAGTATTAATCCTATATTATAGGATTAATAATTATGACGTGATTCATTATTCAAAGATATGTATTTTGTTTAAAATTTAGATAAAGATTGGAAATCAGCCGAGACTACAAGGGGATCAACCAGATCAAAATCTAAAAGAAACATTATAATAGTCACGGACATCTCATCAGATGAAGATGAAGGAGAGAAATCCAGTGAGAGGAAAAAAAGTAATAATACTACAAAGACAATAACAAAATCCTCGGCTCAGTCCAAATCAAAAAGAGAGAAAAGAGTCAAAATAAAACAACCACAAACTATCAAAAGAACCAAAGAATCTACAGCTGATAAAAGGAGTAGGAAAAGAGTTGATAGAGCTTATCGTCGTCGGAAAGTGAAAGTGCCAAATCCATGTTGGTATTGCAAATTGGATTTCCCCACGCCTGCCGACTGTTTCACACATACCATGAGTGAACATTTCCAAGCAGGCAATTTAATTTGTGAACATTGTTCCCGAATATCTACAAGTAAAATGGTTCAGTCGGTAAGTTAATTAGAGTGTCTATGCTCATTTAAAAAAGTAAAAAAGTAAATTGTACCCAAGTGTTTTTAATTAACAAATAAAAATATGACTTTATTTTCTCCCTTTTAATAGTTCCATGAAAAACAATGTGAGAGCTTGAAACCTGGAGAATTGTTACCATCTTTTAAATGCCCTCATTGTCCAAAAGAATTTCCTCTTCAATATTACTTAAAGGGTTAGCTCATGAAACTGTATGCACTTTTGTTGTTTTGAAGTACATTGTTAAGATACATGTTGGTTTAATGGAATTGGAATTATGACTATGTAATAATTGTAATTTCAAATTACTAATTTGTAATATTAAACGAGGAGATCGTATAATTATTTCGTTCTAGCTCATGTGGCGACTCATCAAGATGTAGAAGCGTCACCTTGTCCCGTCGATAGTTGTACTTTCAAATCCAAGAATCCTGGTAGTATGAGAGGACATATGAGGACTCAACATGGAAATCATCAGGACCCACTGGATAAAAGAACCTGTGATGAATGTGGTAGAATTTACAAAAACAAGGTATTTATCTAATCTTTTATACTCATTACAATTATATATTCAATTGAATACCTTTTTATTTTTTATTATGCATGATTAATGAGCTATTAGTTCGAAATTAAAAATTATAAGTTTGAATAATGGATAGTAAAGTACATTGCATATCTCATTATATTTTTCAGGTCATTCTCTACACTCACAAGGTGAAAATGCACACAGAGGAAGGATCTCGTAGATATCAACAACAACAAAGAGCTCTATTGGACAGGCAAAAAGTGCAGAGGAAATTAAAGATAGCCGGCAAGAAAAATATATGTGTGGATTGTAATGTGGATTTTTACACGAATCTTGCTCTTGTGTATCATCGCAAAAAGTTTCATGCATCCAATTTTACTTTAATCTGTGACCTTTGTGGATCTGGTTTTGCACGAGCGGCAACTCTGAGGGTAAATAAGTGTTTAATTATCATTGTGCATTATACTCTCATACAATAACGAATAACAATAACGATGATTTTATTTATTATAAAGAATAGGAATAGAATAATAATAATTTATGAATTGTGAATTGCAGTATCATATGGAATTTACACACTCCGATGAAAGAAAGTTTATGTGTGATGCTTGTCCTAAGACATTTAAGGTAATTGAATAGGTTTTTTAATTGTAATTTTTTCATACTTACTTATATCTAATTTAAAGAGTTATTGTTTTAATAATGTTAAAATTTAATTTAATTAAATAGACTACAAGTAATCTCAAGGATCATTATCGAAGGACTCATAGTGAAGAGGGACGACTTCAATATAACGCTTTAATGAAAATACATAATCAACGGAGAAGAGCACGGGGTCAAGCATTAGCTAATAGTCAAACGAATGGTTTGGGGAATACAGCTTTAACTCAATCCACAATGGAAATTGTACAAAGTACCTCAAATAATAATAATAATAATGATCAAGCTGGTGTAAGTAATACAACTAATAGCAATAACAGTAATGACGGGATGATGAGAGATTCTACTGCCAATTGGGAACCCATAACTTTGTCTGCCAACAATAATCATAATAATACTGATGCAAACCCAGCCGGAGAAGGATTTAATTTAAGTGGCTCCACAAACTTTCATCTTGGAATGTCTTTTCCAATTTCATTACAAAGTGCGAGTGAAAGTGGACGACGGTGAAATTTTGAAGTTGTAAAGTGTAGTGATATTTTAAAAAGCAACAAGCAAACAACAAATTTAATAACGTTTTTATTTTTATTACAGTTTTGATATGTATTTGTTAAATTAGAATCGTAAAACCCTTAGAGTATATATAACATGTTATATATACTCTAAGCGTAAAACGATGTTCTTTTTTTAAGAAATTTTGTTACTGAACTCACCCTTAAATGATAATAAAGCACATTATCAGAATCCAGTCAGATAAAAGTCAGATATTTGTATGAATTTCTGTTGTCATATACTGTACTATAGATAATGCTTGCAATAGTAATTGGATGTCTTCGTCATTGGTCACCTTAGTAACTCGTTTATTCTTCGCCAGTAGCTCTTTGAGAAGCTTGCCATATCTCTCCCGTAATCTCCAGTACGACGTAAATAGCCAATAAATAATTGACTTCTTCGTCAACAACGTAGTATAGAATGTTTCATAATTACCATTACAGCAAGGGACTTGAAAGACCAGTCGTTTAAAACATCGAATGAGGAGTCGATACAAGTTCAAATAGAATGGTAACTGAATCCAAATGAGAAGATCCGATTCTTCAATCAATAGTTGTTGGACGGTCCGATAATTTCCACATGTGATCCATGATGCATTCTTCTCAATAAAGGATTTGACATCAGATTGGGATTCCGAGGGTGGTTTCATTGTCCAATTCGGACCCCAATGTAAATCATCCAAATCTCCACATGGAATTTTCAATAGGTTACTTATTTTTTTGGCTAGTGTGGTCTTTCCACTTGCAGTACTTCCAATCACATGGATTTTCATTGCTTCTTTTTTTATGTTTAACTTCCAGTATACAATTTCCAGTTTACGTTTATAAACACCTCATAAATGTGGTACATTTTTTTTTAGTAAAAAAATTTTACTGCACCTCTAAATATTTACATGGGTAAAGAAAAATCTCAAGAAGCCAAGGAAAACGTTGAGGAAAGGAAACGCAGAGAAAATGAAAAGCCGGAAAAACCTCTCACAATTTTAGTCTATATATTAGTTCTCACACACACTCTCAACTCTCTTCGATCACTTTCACTTGCACTCTCTCCGTGTAAAAACCGTCCTCCACGTTCTCTGCTCTTGTATTTTATTAATTCAATTCAATTTGATTTGATTTGATAAGAGAGTATATAATAAAATGCAAGGCGAGCAAGTACAAGATGTAGCAATTGGGACTGAGACGCAGACTGACAAAGGGATAATCTCGGATTTGGCGATCGTCGCTCACACCCTGGCCCAGCAAAATGGAAGCGTAATTTATCAACGAGGTATAATAGATACTTCGACATTACTTTGACATATAATATAATTATAATACACATAAGTATACTTACAATACAATCCTATTTGTAATGGGGAATATTGTTTTGTGTAAAAATAAGGTAAAAACAACAAGCATCTTTTTTTGTATATTGAAGAAGGAGCAGTCACTGGAAATTTATTCGGAAAGTGGTGGAAAAGACGAGACTCAATTTCTTATTTGGATCGTAGAAATATGTCTGTTCAGACTGAAGAGCAGGACCCAGATGTTTGCAAAGGTATTGATTATAAAAGCAGATATTTCATATTTATGGGACATCTATAATAATTTGTTCTTTATTCTAATTAGTGTATGTTGTATGTATAGTATTGTGTTGTGTCAGTGTTGTATACGTAAATATTATAATATATATAAATATTTTATACTATTGTATTATACAATTTGTATATTTGTATTGTATTGCAGGATTGCAGCTGTCAGCCTTCCTTATTCAAGAGTTAGCATTAAAGAAACCAGGGCCTTCATCCGACAAAGATGAAGTTTACAATACATTTGCAGCCAACCTTAGTCGTGTTCTACAGAGACACTCTGTCTGGTTCAGTGGAATTGTACTTAGAGCAGATGTCGAACAATACAATGAGTTTGAACAGGTCGCGGATTCACTGTTTGATGTAAGCAGTCATCCTGGAGAAAAAAGAATATACCCACATGAAGTATGATAGTTACTATATATTATTATTATATTTTCAATATTTCCTCACCGTACATTTATATCTATGTAATTAAAATTTAATCATTAAATAGTAAAGCCCTTATTTATGATGGAAATTATAATTGTTGTTTGTCAACTATCGTAGGGTTTCATTGAACCGAAAGACATGACTAAGACGTGGTCCAGAGTCATTACTCTATTTGCTTTTGCGATTAGCCTCGCTCAGAAACACGAACACGTAAGATATTGTAACAATGAGAAACAAATGATAATACAAATTATAATTTTGATGAAAGAAATGTATATATGTATTTTGTATTTTAATGTTTTAATCATATCACAATTAAAGCAAATTCAATATTTCTCTGTAGAACAAACAACGAGTAAAGGATATCACTCTTTTTCTAGCTACATACGTGACAAAATACGTGATACCCTTTGTGAAAGAATGTGGAGGATGGGTAAGATTTAGTTTACATTTACATGCATGTAGATATTAGATATTTATTAATACTTAATTATAAATGAATAATTTAAATTGATATCATTTTTCATCAAGTAATAATTATCAAATCGTATTTTTTGTTATATCATTCTTTAGTCGAGTTCACTGCATCAGTTTCAGCTGCCTATGAATCTGGAAGAAAGATTCCAAAGATTTTGTATTGTGTTTGGAGGAGTGTGCTTGGGATCAGTAGCAACTGCATTTCTTATTTCCTATATACGTCATCGTATATAGGAAATTGAATCTCAATCTCAATCTCTCTCCACACACACAAGAACAAATTACCTCATATCTCAATAGCTTTGCGAAAGCATATAGTCAAAGTCTCAATTATGTGATCTATATTCTTCCTCACTAGGTATATATGTATTATTGATGCTCATATTTATTTATTATATAAATGCAAGTATTTATCTTGTAATAGTAATAATAATAATAATCTAATACAAATCAAATAATACTTATTTAAATTAAATAATTATATACACATATATATTTAAAAACAAAATAGGTAGGTAGATAGATTTATAATACATATATGATGCAAGTTTTGATATTTGGTATATATTATTTACACAAGGTATATATGTATCAGAAGGAGATATATTCATGATGAACTGATTAAAATTAAATGAATTATTTACACATTTATGGAATTAATTGTCATTTAATTGACAATTTGTCATATAATATACTCTGAGTTTAATAGACTAAAAGGAAATAAAGAATGTGCAAAGTTTGCACTGCAAACTTGAAAGTTATATATACATTTGTAATTAGATCAATCATTAAATCATTTTACTAATAACACATTTCCATGAAAAGGCATATTTAATTAATTAATTATAAACATGGTACATTTCAGGATACAGAACATTACTAAAACGTGTATAAATCATTAAGCGTTCTCACATTTCCATATCACGGAAGAGCGTCTCGAGAAAACTTTTCAAATAAATAAATATATAGACATTAAATTAAAGAATTAAGCTGTGCATAGTTTGAGTATAATAACTTTATATCATATATAGGTACGAATTACTTGCATTATTACAAATTTTATGTAGCAATGCATGTACGAATTATTTGCGTACGCATTGATTTACAATAAGTGGTACATAATACATATGTATTCAACAAATTCACTGATAATGACATTATCATAATGTCTACAGATTTACAAAAGCATCTAATTGTAAGTATATATTTCATGAATTGGTGTATGAGCTATAGGAAATCTGTAGAAAAACTAGGGATTCTATAGATTTTTGGGAATCTGTTTCCTGATTCTATAAAATCACGCTAACGTACAATTCGCTGCGCAAAACCCAGAATCTTGCAATTTTAAGGTGTTTCGATAAACTGCAAATGTGACACTGGAAAAGACTATAGGGATACTTGTTATTTTTGTTTTCTTTCACATGCCACTTGAGTTAATGATGAAAAATGAAAACTACTGTAAATAAAGCAGTAAATGAGGAGAGATGATGCGTGAAGTTTAGTCATTTAAGGTTTGATTATAATGTTTCATTTATTTTTTATTAATCTCGCTTTAATGTCAACACCATCGTATATTTTCATGTCCACAGTGTGTAGCCTAGTATTCAAATATACTATATAGTACTCTTTTTGAGTACTCGAATCGGTACGCTACGGACATACTATCATACTTTAGTTGAAAATTGCATTTTTGAATTATTTCTTAGTTTTACAGATTTCAAATTCAACAGTTTCTACATTGTAATACAGTGACACCCAGTGCCAATTTCAAATGTCATTCTACACCAATTACATTACAAAGTCTATTATTCTAAAGCTTTTTTTACAAAGTACTCTAGACCTGAGTCTCTAGTTAAGTAAATCTCTAATAATTATCCTGAAATTTTAAACAACATTATAGCAACTCTTCAAGAATTCAAAACTATTTTTGGTGTAAGTATTGATTGTTTCATTATGATAATAATTTAATTTTGGAAATTCTATCTCCATTTTCTTATCTCATCTAGCTTTTTTATAAAAGTTTCATTACACATGGGCTATACATGTCATTTTTGTGTCATCATGTCATCAGTAGTACATAGTACCCAATCGTAGCAATAAATTTAAAAAAAAAAGCCAGTTTAAGCATACTTATCTTACTAATTATAGTTTGTTGTATAAACATTATTACTGTTAAATAAATTTCATAAATTTGAAATAATGACTATTCGATTGAAAATCAAGTTGATTATTTTGCAAAACAACGCATTGTAAGTATACGCATGTTATTATCATTACTATTTCAAACTTTACACACACTCAATAGTTCCGGAATATATAGGACTACATAAAAGCTTTCCCCTTTGGAAAGCATACAAAAATTTAACTTGTCAGTCATAAACGTTGTTACAGTCTAGTATTCAGAAATTATTAAATATTTAGTTGCTTATTTATTTACATTATTATAATAACACAGCTAAAAGTATTATTTTTATTCTTAGGTATTACAAGGTATATAAATCAATTAAGTAGAATATTCTATTCTCACGAATCTAATTTGTAAAAATTCTTCGTTACTAACATAACATTTTCATTTAAAATTAACGAGGACAATAATAATAATAATAAACTAGTCTGTTTATATTAATCAACAAGTCTTTCATTATGATGTGAAACAAAAGTGGTATTGTAAAATGTAATTCAAAAAAATTAGAAATAAATAATTTGTATTATTACTTAAATAAGAGCTTAAAATCAATAAAAGTGAAAAGTCTGACAATCGGCCATGAAATCTTATTCTACGAAATCTTCTAGCAAGAAAAAAAAGAAGTATTGACAATAATAATTATTATTGTCGAATTATTCTAAATATGCTCAAATTAAAGAAATAGATGGAAGTATATACAGATTGTTTATAAATCTTTAACAAAATGGAAATTTCCCTGCCTAAGGTACTGTCCTTTCGTGAGGAAAAGTAAAAAAAAGTATACCCTTTAAATATATATATATATGATACGTATAAAAAATGCAAAATTTTATATTTTGCATGGTGTTGGAAAAAACTTATTTGCTATGAACACGTTCAGTTAAAACATCTAGACAAAACATGTTCAGCATTAAATATTATGCTTACACAGTGAGAGATTTCTTCAGTTATACTAATTTTCTTTTTTTTTGACCGGGAGATGATTAGTTTGGATTATTTGACGCCGATGGAGGTGTGGGACTTGTCGTGTCTGGTCTTTGAAATGGAAAAGGTGGTTTTTTCAATACATTCACATTGGGTTTGACTTTCACTTGGGGCTTTGTAACCGCAATTTTGCAATGCTCTTTAGATTCAAATTGGCTCTTGGCCCCTTGGAAAGAAATGTTACTGGAATTGTTTTGTAGGGAAGGCGAGGGAGTTACAGGGACTTGACCTTGAAGACTCTGCTGCACAGAGGATTCCGATTTCTCTGGAAAGTCTGGTTCTTCTTGCGGTTGGATAATACTCGGTGAGGGTTGAGCATCCGATCTTGGGCAACTTTTCTTTAAAGTACATTGATTTTGTTTAGCAAAGCACTCGGCAGCAGTCATTATGAGACTTTCTGGACTTTCTGGTCCACTTCCAGTAGGACTTCCAGAAGTTGACGAAGATGGACTAGACGTATTAGAAAAAGAAGAACTCGTGTCTCCTGCACTTCGATTCAGATCATCATTACCCACAGAAGACGAGCTCACTGCTACAGGAAGATCCATGACCAAATCTGGTTTCAAATTCTCGGTGTGCCCAAACCGTGATCGGGTTTCCCAGAATTGGATATTTGTTCGAAAATTAGGTTTCTCTTTGTCGTCCCTGATGTTGTCACTGGCTGCACCATCAGCAGCGCTCCGCTCTAAATCTTCTGATTTGGATTTATGATGAGCAATGGAAGATCTATTTGTGTTTTTCTCAAGATGATGTGCATTCAAACTGACACTTGAAACTGTAGAGCCTCCCCCTATTTGAACTTGATCCTCGCTAAATGGATTTGAATTCGGTACTACTACTGACGAAGGACTCGAATCCCAACTTCTATTCTTTCTTCTATCATGAGATTTCAGAAGATGAGCATGAGTTTTGGTCAGCCTTTTATCGTGGCTGTGAGTTAGCAAAGACATGTCATTGGGTGATGGAGCATCATCATTATCAAATTCGGTGTTCGGTGTAGAAAATGACATTTTTATGATGGACGATGCCTCTTCTTCTTCGAATTCTCGCAATTCTCCTGGCTTTTCTATTTTGATATTTGATTTGGGTAGTGGAGAGATTGACCTAATAGTTGTTGTCGTAGAAGATTTTTCATTCGAATCTTCCCTAATCTCTGTGAATTTCAAATGTGAAGTACACGTTGCTTGGTCAGGGACAGAAATTGTGAGGGTTTCATCAATCGCCAAATCTCTATGAAGTTCATGCGGACTTTGACTTGCAAAATGCCTAGTCCCAGCTATCGTCTCCTGCAATACAAAATTCTTAATCTTAA
>JAIUND010000134.1:72500-111802 GCA_034699125.1 Gisinianus flammeolus | reverse complement strand
GTTGAGTTCAATTCCGAGTCTCGCTGTGAATCAAGTAGTTAACTATTTGCTTTCTCCAGTGTTTGTTTGTTTTGTCCAGTACGGACTTTCTTTTAGCTCGCCTGAGCTCTCTCGGCTTGAGCATTGTTTATTATTCATTTAAATTATATTCTAAAACCGTTTAAAGTATATCCTTTAAAATAAAATAAAACAATATGTTGAATTTGAGTATGTGTATGTGTATCTATGTGAGTGAGTATGAGAGGAGATGAGTGTGTAAACATATGGGATTGTAGGTATGTACATGTGGGCAATGGAGAATGGGAAAAGTGAGGAGGGGAAAGAGTTTTCGGAGTTTAGGACAAGAGTGAGACAAGATGAGAGAAAATTGGCCAAATAAATCAGGATTTCGACGGTATGCTTTTATGATCAGCGACATTTATGGCTATTTGTAGACATGACAATAGTTGTCGTTGTCGACAGAGAGAAAAGAGAGAGAGAGCGAGCGAGAGAAGAGAGAGGAGTGAACTGAAACGTACGTCTACCACACCAAATACACATTTATAATACACACTTGTACTTGTACTTGTACATACCGCCACTACACAACACTCCACTCCATCTCATAATGAGACAAATGGGACTTGTTGGCAAATGGCATTAGCCGAACGCAAGCCGAAAGGGAGAGAACGAGAGAGAGAGAGAGAGACCCAAAAACCCAAACCAACAAAATAAACTCACAACCTTATTATTTAATCATAAGTACAAACACCAAACAACACATGCCGTAACAAAAAATTATTATTATTTTCACCCACACTTTCTGACTCTCTGACTCGACTTGACTTTGACCAACCGACAATCAATATTTTATTACATTTACTCATTTACCACAGAATATAGAATCTCTTCCATCATATTTTATATATATTTACTCTGACTCTGACTGTTCAATGTTCAGTGTACACACATTTCATATTAGGACATAATAATAAAACCTGTCCATCACAAATCTCATAATTTATTAATCAAAATTCATCCTTGCTGTTGTTGCTGTGACTCCATAGAAAAATATACGTACATAATATATTTTAATAACGTGTAATTTACCAATGATAAATAAACTCATAAATATTGGGAATGCAAACATAATTTGAAGCCTATAAAATTAAATATAATAAATAATAAATGTAGAATACATATGTACATAAAAAAACAGCTTTATCAACCAACATGAGTATCAAAATCACAACATCAACAGCCAAAGCTGTGTCGTTCTTCGTTCGTTCATTCTTATTCTTATTCTTATTCTCGTTCTTGTTACAGTTAGGATTTCTCATATATCTCATTGGCCATTGGAATTGTAATAAGTTTTAGTCGCTCTTGGTGGATTTAGATTGTGAAGGTGTGTTCATCTGGCTTTATTTGTAGATAGAAGGAGTGGGCTCGCCTCACCAGAAACCACTACAGATATATACTTTGCAGTTGAAGTTGTCAGTTCTGTGCGAGAGAATTACAGTTCAAGATATGAAAGCGATAGAGCAGACAATATCAAAAAACCATGTACAATATTCCACAACCCATACAGATACAGACACTTGCATGCATACATGTTTGAGTTGCTCGAGTTGGTTGAGCTCTCTCTCTCTCTCTCTCAACTCAACTCAACATGAATTTGTGTCATTGAGAATCGAGCGTTGGAGTTTTTGGTTTGTATTTGAAGTGTACACCCTTTCTACGATTGGCTTGCCGGTTGTCGGTATGGGTTGGCCATGCTGGCAATGATGCTTTCGGAATGTTGAATGTTTATCGCTCTCTCTCTCTCTCTCTCTCTCTTATGTGTGGATTCAGTGAAATCGTATGGAGAGAAGTGTATGTGTCTGTGTGTATTGGAAAGAAAGTGCTACCACCACCTTCCTTCGCACTCTCACTTGGTTGTCGATTCTCCATATGCTTTTTATTTCGGATATTCGGATATTCGGATATTCGGGTTTTTCAAATCCTCAATGGAGGAACTACTACCAACATTATTAGGCGTCAAGTGCGTGTATAAAAAAATGTATGGAGGATTTGGCTAGAAAATCCATCCTTTTTTCCCTATTTATCTGTGTTATATGGTTATAGACGAGCGTTGAGTGTTGAGTGCTGAGAACAATATATTTCAGTATGCATTTGACTCTCTGGAATATTTTTCTCTGCACAGTCAGTTATCTACAGATATAGTTTGTGCATTGAATGAATGCAGAATGATAATACAGATATGTATACAAAACATTATGAAAATAAAGGCAAAGTGCGAGAGATACTTCTCGTCAGATATTCAAATTCAAAGACGGCAGAAAAAAGAGAAACCAGAGATGGTGTCAAGTCATAGTAATACAGATAGTAATAGAAGAAGAAGAACAGCGGAGAAAAATATGAGTGGATGAAGCGATGGGGATTTTTTTCTTCTCTCTCTCTCTCTCTCTCTCTCGGATATATATTTTTTGCTTTGTCAAACTGAAACTCAAAGTGTTGTACATGCAAAGCATCTATGATGACTGAGATAGAGAGTGAAAGAGAGAGAGAGAGAATCCAAAGCCGAGTCAAAACAATTTATCTTCAACTTACGAATTTCCATAATCGTTTATTGCGTAACCTCAGTTTTCCCGCTGGTTCCCCAGTATTTCTCTCGTTTTCGTCTCTCGTCTCTCCTCAAAATCCTTGTCGATCGTTATTTTTTAGTGTTAATTTAATCTGATTTCAAATGAGACAATATTCATTCTAAAAAAGGATGTGAAAGTTTATGGAGTCAAACTGATGGAAGAGAAAATATTCTCATCAAGTTTCATATTCATAGGGACAAGTTTTTTCCCTGGACCGATTGATGATGTCATACAACACACTGCCTGCCATATGTAATATTGTAATATGAACACACTCAGGACGACAAAAGGTAATATGATATATCCTTGTGTATTCTATTCTACGTAGTTGTGTGGAGTTTGTACAGTCAGTATATAGAAACGAACGACGAATGCAAATGCAAATTCAAATACACACACAAACACACACGTAGAAATCCTGTCAACTCCGATCCTCATCCGAACACTTGATTATTTTTGAATACATTAAATCACACACTTTCACCCATCATGAAATGAACAGCTAAATTCTTAACTGGAAGCGACGAATGAAAGATGAAAGATAAACACAGAAACACTCGCCCCCACACACTCTCTCTCTCTCTCTCCATCCAAACGCTCTTTCGTTCTTTCTCTCTTTCTCCTTCATCCCTCTCTCTGAAAAACCAAAAATCCAAACGCTCATTTCATTTTCAAGACACTTTAAATATCGACTTTTCACCTTCACTTCCCAGCTTCTCACTCTCACGCAAATTTGTTCATCAAATTATCTCGCTTTTTTTTGTCATAAAAAACACTTTTATTTTTCCGCCTTTCCTTTTTTTGTTTTCCACCTGTAATTTTTGAATTGAATATGCAAAAGCTGTATGATCTAAGTTCTACATCCGACAAATAAATGATGAGTTAATAGTTAATTAGTTTTAATTACAAAACAAATTTAAATCCTCGCCATTCCAACTCAATCCACATTATGGAATTATCACTGAATTTATATACAGTCTCCAGAGAGAAAAAAGAGAGAGAGGGAGAGAGACAGTTTATTTTCCCCGCATGATTGTTCCAGTTCTGCTCCATCCCGAAATTTAAATTTGCATGTCAATGTCTATGAATATGAATACTGAATACATAAATGGTTGAGTCTTAAGTGGGGGAGAATCGAGCATGTTTGTCCACACGTAGAGTTAGGGAATGGAAAGGGCAACTTCGAAATTCGGGTATTTACAGCAGAAAGTATATTTACCTATGTAAAAAAAAGAGGAAAAGCATTGGCATTGGAAATCCAGCATCAACACCAGCACCAGCTCACCACAGCACAATGGAATAAAGAATGAGAATAAGGAAAAACGGGGGGAAAGTGAAAGTACACACTTGGAAGTCTCCGAAGGAGAAAAGTGATAGATTTGCTCACACATGTATAAGAATTGGTTCTTACATTGTCGAGTTGAGTTGATCCAGTTGAAGCTGAAGCTGAAGTTGGGACGGGTAGGTCACTTTCCTTTGATGACAGTTGAATAGCCGAATAGAATATTGTCGATTGTCATCATTCTCTCTCTGTTGTACGATATATATATATATTCCTTCACATCCCAGTGGATTGTCCATTGTGGATGAGAGATGCTACGAAAAGACTCGATAGAGGATTCTGCTCGTGTGTAATGTGAATGTGTGAGCGTGAAAAGTGAAAAAAGCCAAACTCTCTTTTGTGACCATTAGATATTCAATGGAATAGAATGGGAGTTAGATAAATCTCATGAATATACCATTCTCCGTTTTTTTTTCTCTCTCTCTCTCTCCTTTCTTTTCACAAAGAGAGAGAGAGAGATCCATAGTCCGGTTCCGTATTCCGTATTCTGTATTCTGTACAAAGTCAAAGTGGAGTCTATCTGTGACCACAATCTATGTAGAGAATGGAAACCACAAGAACACTTGATAGTCCCTATTCTCCCATCACATTATACTCCATATGTAGTTCCATACCATAGCTCTCTTATCATACACTCTAAATACTAAATATACACACCACTCCATACACGCCATACTCCTCACAATGCCCAATACTCTCCAAATATCCCCATTTCGTTTGGTTTCGTATCGGTCTCTCGTTTTTTTGGCTTTAAAGAGAGAGAGAGAAAGAGAAGAATTTTTACGATAAAAACTACCGCACTATATATAATAAAGCCAACCATTAGATTTTCTATTGAATAAATTCAATCTGAAATGACGGGAGAATCAGAGGCATATTGAGAGAGCTGTTTGCTATTTTATTTATGTCTTTATCCACATCATTTTTTTTACCCATATCATAATCATATCTATTTTACTATTTTCTATAGCCATCTTTATCCATATAATATGTGCTCGTGTATCTGAATCTGTATTGATAAATACAATGGTACTTGCACAAGGGTCGTTGTCGCCATGGTCGCCGTCGCCCTCGTTCTCTTCCAACAATTTGGACAATCACAATCTCTATTACATTTCCCTTTTCTCTTTCTTTTTCTTTTTTCTGGTTCAACTTGAGAATGAGAATGAGAATGAAAATGAAAATGAAAATGATACATTTTGACATTGATTTGCTGCACAGGATTTTTTTTTTGTCTATATAGCTTTAGATTTCGGTTCACTTGGTGTCTTGATAATCTCACATTGAAGAGATGTCCAGTTTTTTTTCCATGCATGCAATATCAAAGGAGGAGAGAAAAAACTTCAATTTTTTATGCATCATTTTCAAATAATGTACATCTTTGAAAGACTTTTGAAATTTGTCATTCATGCAAAATATTATGTGGACTCCATCCGCTTCATTTCCCCTTTCAATTAGTCATGCACGATAATCATTTGTTATTTCAGTATTATTATGAGTATGACGGAGATACAAAATACAAGCACAATTGCCAATAGACGATGACTTTATACGACTCTTTTCATGTTGATTTAATCTACGGATTTAAATTTTAAATGCATGCTGCTCGTACTCTCGTAAACGTAAAAATGTATGCAATCATTAGAGTTTAATTGCCATCAAAGTACGCACACACAATAAAAAAATTTAATGGGTTCATCCAAAGGAATTTATCTTTAAACAAAAAGGTATCAGATTTTTTCTTTATGGTTTGGTTGAACCAGGAATTCATTTTCGTAGAGTTGAACCAGGTAAAATAAATGCGAATGTAAATAAATACTGAAATACATGCATAATCATTATGGACGCGTGGTCATTGGTCGGGGAGCTTTTTATTGAGAATTGAGAGTATTAAAATACTCAACAGAGTATTAAGTATTAAGCATTACAGAGAAAAATGCACGATCTCATCGTTTTGACGATAAGATTTGGGATAAACAATAAATACGGAACGGATATACATATTACATATATACGATCAACGATGAACGATCAAGGAGATACAGCAATAAGGAAAATAAAATCGACATGAGGAAAGGAATTGGCGGAGATGAGAGAGAGATTACTCAGATTACATTACATCAAAAGTTTTTTTTATTGGATAATACATTTGCGTATGTACACAATAAAAGTAAAGTTGAAGTTAGACTCGAGTTGAGTATTTTTTTTTCTTCATCTTCTTTTGTGATTCTGATTCTATTGGTTAAAAGTGGGCTGTTAGTTGTGAGATTGATGAATTTGCGTTCGTTCGTTCGCTCGTTGGTTCGTAGTTGTCGTCATATACATATTCTATTCCTATTCGTATTTGTATGTAGATTGAACTATACAAAAAACAAAAAAAAACTACAAAGATTTTGATGGGAAACAGATTGAAGGGTGCATGGACCATAAAGATGATCATGATCATGATGACGAGGATGAGGATGAAGATGAGGATGGCGGAGACAATGGTGGCAAATAAGATGCTCTTGAAATAGAGAATGGTGTGATCGTGGTTCGTTTTATTCTCTGTGAAAATTTTTCAAAGCTTTGCTTGCTCTCTCTCTCTCTCTCTCTCTCTCATTCTGCATCTACAATCTACATATACGTTTCCTTTTTCTATGTACTTTACTTTACTACACAATACAAAGTAAAGACATGGAGGAGATAAAATGGAATATCTGTACAGAAATGTAGATTAGAGGATTTTGGTTGCATGTTAGAGCACAAGAGAAAAGAGAACATATATATATATATAGCCAACTACCTATATAATATATAGCCAAATCCTTCTGCGTTGTTTTTTCTAAAGAGAAGGTGGGTACGAGCACTCAGACAGACACTGTTCTCCGTATTCTGTATAGTACAGATACAGATATACCTAATAATGCACAAAAAAATTTAGTGGTATGCAGATTTATCCTTGCATAAATATCATATCATACTTACAACGTGACTCATATACATTGATATTGATCTCTACTCTCTACAAGATACAGAGAGAGAGAGAATCAGCCCCTCTCGGTTACACATTGAAAACATGCACGCTCCACAGAAAATCCACGCTCTCAGTACTCAATTTCGACTCTTCACAGTCCATCTTCAATCTTCACCCGGCGTTGAATGCTGAATGTTGAATGCTCAGTGTTGGTTGGGATGAGTTACATAATAATAATTCTAATACCAATAGTAATTCTAACACAATGCCTAATCGTAAGTCTAATACTAATATGAACCCACATGAGCCAAAACACATGTACAACACATCTACACTCATCGTCAGACACACATGCATTCACATTCACATTCACAGAGTATCTGTGTAAAAGGATGGAAAAAAAAGGAAGCAAATGTGCTGAGCAGGCTTTTGATATGGCATATGATGAAAAATTATCGCGTGTAAAGCATTCAGAATTCAACATTCAACAGCAACAGCAAGGATCGAGCATGGAAAAAAAAAATCAAAGTGGTCGGTCTGGAGTCTGCACTCGGCACACCATACAAAATATACAAACACACGAACGAACGAACGAACGAACGAACGAACGAACGAACGATATAGAGAAATAGAAACATTTTCATCCGAAATTAAATTAGAAAAATGATCCCCGCATTACTTGCAGTTTCTTCAGTCTCGCTCTCGCTCTCTTTCTCTTGTTCTTTTTTTTTTATCGTATATATGATGAGAACTGTGGACAATACAAAATGAGCAAGAGGAAAAGGAAAAGCAGAGCTCTGACACAAAGACTAAAAAACACAAACGCAATTTGAGCATATGAACATTGCAATGTTTTCCACTTTTCCATTTCACCATTTCAAATCATCATGGATCAAAGATCGAATGCAAAACGGGGAAAACTCAAAAGAACGCGTTTTTTTTGTTACATTTTTTTCTGACTCTAATTCATTTTTCCAACTTCCAACTTCCCATTTCCCATTTCATATGTATCAGATCAGATCATTCTTTTTCTTTTCTATATATCGTACATGTCTCTTTTAGTCTAGTCCTTGTCGTTCCCATTTATTTATTATTATTTTATATTGAAACTGAATGAGTTGGTGGTTTTTTTTGTCTAGTTCATTTTATAATGTTAGTCTCCAAATTCAAATGAATTACATTTACAATTTACAAATGATCATGAATGAGATGATGAAAATTGAAACACGCTCCATAATCGTCGGTTTTTTTTTCCATCTTTTTTTGCACTTGTCTACAGACTCACTCGCTAGTGATTTCTAATCCTAAATCTAAAATCCCGATAGATAATTCATCGCCAATTCTTCCTGTTTTTTTTTTTGTTAATTTTTGTTTTTCTTATCCACTTTTCTTTGCTTTATGTGAATTTGTGTGTGTGTGTGGGTGAATTACGAGAGAGCCACAGAAAATTATAATCTAGTATTTTTTACATTTTACAAATATTCCGTCGTATATCAGTAAATGGCTTCACGTCTAAATCAAAATTTAATTGAATTTGAAAGAATTTATAATCTCTATTTTCCTTTCCAAGTAGTGTAATTGTTAATTGTCGCCCTTTTCCCTTCGTCTCTCTCTCTCTCGCTCTCTCTCTCTCTTTCTTCATAATCCACCTACATGAAATTGCTCACTCGCTCATCTCTCTCGCTCCCACTTCCACCAATGGAGTTTTACAGTTTTACATATGCATTGTGTAAATGTAAATGTGTCTGTTAGATATGCACGCGCATCTTCAACTTGCGTAGACAATCTGTATACTTGCATAGATATAATTTACAAGAGTTAAATTATGATTCGCATAAATTGCTCCTCTGACATTTTCATTGTAGGTTTTCTCTCGTAATTGTTATGAGAGACAGAGACAGAGAGAGAGAGAGAGAACAACGACCACCCGGAAATACCGAGTCATTTCTTTCACGTACCTTCATTATTATTATTGTTATTATTTATCCATTCAAAATTAACACATACATATAAAAGCACAACTTTGGAACGATAAAGACAAAGATAAGGATGAGAGGACAAGAAGGCACACGGTAATTCAAATCCCGTCAGAGTGACTCCACATCGCATCAACATTCACAATCAGAAAACATGAGGATTCCCTATTTAAAAAAAAAATCATGTTTTAGTTTTAATGCATTGAATCGTACAATTTCTGTTCATTTGAATGAAAAATGAAATTGTCTGTAGAATTAAAATACAATTACAATTACAATTAAAAGATTTCTATCTACTATTTCCTAAAAAAAAGTAATAAATTATTGGACTGTTTTTTTTATTTTTTTGTTCACACATAAATAAGAAAACAATCCTCATTTTTTTCATGTGTTTTCTAGAGAATTTCCCAGCCAATTTGCAGTCGGAATTCTAAATCCGCATATAATAAAATATGTAACATGTTTTAAAATGTGTGAATGTATTTATTGTACAACTACAGATACAAACTACAAATGCCTGATGGTGAGCGATGGCAAAAGATTGAGTGGGAGCTACACAAATAAATAAAATGGAGACACACTATATTCTATTGAGTGCAAAGCCAAGGGCGTTTCCGGGGAATTCGGGGAATTCCGCGAATGTGAGTAGGAACTACGACGCAATTAGCGAGCGAGACAGAGACAGAGGAAGAAAGGGAGAGAAAGAGAGAGAGAGATCTGGAGGAGGATCTTATTTCTATTTCTTTTCTTGGTCTGATAGTACATTGGGAGAGATAGGAGTCTTTAGAATGGAATCGTCCTCAGCAGTGTCATCTTATAGACACTCGAGTACAGTAAACCACAGTCGCTCTCTCTCTCTCTCTTTCTCTCTCTATCTCTCTCTATCTCTCTCTCTCACCAGTCGTCGTCGGTCTTCGTCTTCATGCCTGATGCGGACACGAACAAAAGTCGCAGGAGTTGCCTTGAGCTGCGCCGTCGAGGAAAGTCCCGAATTCCAAATTCCGATTCTTCGGATTGGGAACGACGGAGCAAAGAAATATAGAAATCCAACTGTCTGTCTGTGTCTGCGCCTTCCAACTCCAACTCAACTCCCAACTCCAACTTGATTCTCTCTTTCTATTTTACTATTTTACTAGACGTTGAGTACAACTCATCACATTAATTCGTGTGTAATGTACGAGCTGACAATGCGTGGGTTCAACATACTCACTCACTGTACCAATCACCATGATTTACACAGGTGTGTAGTCAAAACACACACACATACATGCATGCACTCATATGTATAGAAATGTGATATAATATGTGTCAGTGCGTATGAGTTTGGGGGTAATTACGTATATTTATGATAAAATATTCCCTATTGAAGTACTATAGAGAAAAGGCAAAGGGAATGCAATTTTTTCAAGACGTTTTGTGTGAGAGGAGAGGTAGAAATTCGTGTAGAGTAGATTGGACTCTATTACATTAGAATAAATGGGAGTTGTATCGTTGTATGTATTGTTTTTTTGGTAGTAGAAACTAGAATAAAAAACTATGGGGAATTGTATTGGATGAGATTGTAAGTTGTAAGTTGTGACTTGTTGTCTTTACAGAATATAGATATGTAGTGTGGTCCCGTAGTATGTAGTGTAAAGTATAAGGCTATGTGAATCTGATATGGATATAAATAAAAGTAAGGAAGGCTGACGATGAGATAGATAGAGAGAGAGAGAGAGAGAGAGAGAGAGGAAGGATAATATATTGTGTTGGGGAAGGAGGAGTGATTGTCGGTCGGTTCGTTCAGGTTGTTGTGGAGAGTTCCAAGTTGCTCTCGCACTTGTTCTTTTCTATGTTTTGGGGTTGTTGTGGGTGCATTTAACAAAGTACAAATGGGCTGCTTTAATTACAAACTCATTGGTCATAGAGATACATGGACGAGACAAGAAATTTCTACAAGATAATTACAGGTGTACTGGGGAGTCTATTAAAATTTGAAAAGCAGAACAAGTAAAAAAAAATCCTATCTCTCTGTATACTCAAACTCAAAGGAATACTGTGAATACAGTGAATGCACAGTACACAGATACACAGATACACTAACATATTAAATAGATGCAGAAGAAGAAGAAGAAGACGAAGAAGAAGAAAAGGAAAAAAAAATTACTCAAATGAAAAATAAAACATCGTTTCTTTTTCCCTTTTCAACTTTTAACTTGAACTGACCAAACAGAAGAGCAGTCAAAAGTCAAACAAAACAATGCTAATTTCCTTCTTTCTTTTCGTACTCCTTAATATTTATTTTTATTTTTATTTGAATTTGAAGTTGAAGTTGAAGTTGTACATTTAAATCAAACCCTTAATTGAATTTCAATTATAATTCTGATTGCCAATGTCCATGTCCAATTGTAATTCTCACCTTCTTTTATATCTACATTTAAATTACGTACATGAATTCTCCCTTGATAAAAAAAATGCACATACGATACATAAATTACACACTAATTCTCCTCTGACTACAGAGTCTAATCTGTTATCTTCCAACAAACAACAAGCCAACAAGCCAACAACCAACTTGAAACAACTTCCAAGGTTTTTCCCTATAGAATTCCCTTGGAAAATTCTGTCAGTATGGTTTCTTTTGACACGCCAACGCCAACGTTGGTGCTATCAATGCCAGCAGAGTCAGAGTCAGAGAGCCAGTGCCAAGCCAACTGAAACAGCCTACAATCTACAATTCTACAACCTACGACTAAAAAACTAAAGGAAATTGAATGAGTTACTGCACACAGACAAATACATTCGCAGAGGAGTCATCATAAAATAATGTAAAGTACATGCTGAGATCAGAAATGTTGGAGGATTATTAGATAAAGACCGGTTTCCACTGGTTGTCGTGTGACAACAGTAAAAAGCAAGAACATTTGAGCAATTAAACTCTACATAATAATATGTAATAATAATAATGTACATTTCATTCTATTTCAACGGATTCACAAATGAGTGGAAGACTTTCCTGTAATCATGTAATGTAAAATTGTAATGTGTGTTATGTAAATTGTACATAAATGAGTGAGTGAATGGGATGATGGATTTCATTTCATTTGTCTACAATTCTACTATTCTACATGGACGCAAGTCTAAAGGATTCAAGATTGGACGAACAACCATTTTGATGATGAGGCTGGACAATGTTTTGTTGGGTGGGACGTCAGCGGTCGGTCGGTCGGTCGGTCGTTCTCGAGAGAGAGTGAGAGAGAGAGAGAGAGAGAGAGAGAGAGAGAGAGAGTCGAGTGAATAGAACAAGTGAATACTTAATTCCTTTGGGTTTTTGTTTTTTGGAACTGGATAGGTAGGAGACAGGTAAATAACAACAACAACAACCAGCACAGAGGAAGAAGAAGAAGAAGAAGAAGAGAAAGAGCTTGAGGAGATGAAAGATGGAAAAAGCTCATAAAATTTCTAGAGGGAGTGAATGTCTTCAGTGTATACTTTTCGATGAAATACGAATATGACGAGCAATAAATCAGGGAGAGTTTAAAGGAGAGAAAGAGAAAGAGAGTTGGCCATCACAATACGAAATAACATGATGATGATCCTGATGATGATAATACAGATGATAATACTCCGGTGGTGGAAAAACTTCAATTCAAACTGATGGACGGATTCAAAAAAAAAAAAAAAAAACTGCCTTCCTTTAACTCAAGAAAACGAAAACGAGCGAGAGCTGAGGGTGCAGGAGCTGGAGCAGGGGAAATTTGTAGAGTGATGTAGAACTGTAGAGTGTAGAGGTAGACTGTAGATGAATGGAAATGAGAAATGAAGATTGTGATTCTTACTAGAGCATGACGTTACTGGACGAAACTCAAATTCAAACTCGAGAACTTGAGGAATTGAGAAAAGCAGAAGCAACAGAAAGCAGAAGTGGGAGCTCCCAGTTTTTTTTAGCTCTACAACTCTTACAACTGAATTCAACTCCAACTTGAAATTAAATGATTAAGTAAATAAAAGAATGAGGAGGACTTTTGAACTCATTCTTGCATTTCTAAATATAGGTGGAAACTACGAAACTACGAAACTACGAAACGAGAAACGTAAATCTACGTATTTACTTACTTATCGTAGTTATCGTTAGGGATGGAATGGAATGCCTTTTCTTTGTAAACTCCTAGTGTAATTATGTTATTTGCATTGTTTATTGTTTATGTACTTAGTAATATGAAATGATTGGACTGGAGTTTGTGGAGTAGTCAAAAACTGGAATTATTGCTCTCGTTCGAGTTGGAGTTCTGGCTCTGGCCGCAGGTCACAAATCTGTTATACAGAATATGTAGAGTCATTTGTCAAACGTTTATTTTCCTCCAGTGTGTGTGTGTGTGTGTGTTTGTGTGAACCACCCCAATGCCAATGCAATGCCAACTCAGCTATGAGATGACCCTCCATGTCTCTCTCATTTTCCCAACTCCACACTCCACTAACAATAAGTACGATATGTACGGGAAAAGGGCAAGGGCTTACTAAAACATATAAAAAATACAGAACAGAGTACAGAGTCCATAGTGAATACATACATGGAGAATATCAAATATGTATGTTTTCCATATGCCATCTCTCATGTACGTATTTTGCAATAGCAATAGGGCAAGCTCTCTCTCTCTCTTTCTCTCTCTCGCTCTCCCTACAGATATAGTCCACTGGGCTGTCACTACATATATGGATTTTCATATTCAAAACTCTCATCTTGTTTACATGTGAGCTATAAGCTCACATGATGTAATACCTATTAACTACATTATATCTAGTTTGTCTAGTAATATTTTCTCGGGTCCGGAGATTCCCCTCTCTCTTTCTCTCTCTCTCTCTCTCTTTCTCTCCTCACCACGCTCTAAATTTTCTCTACATACACAGCATACACACACTATACACTCATACACCGAGGCATACTCACAAAAACTTATGAAATGGAACTGAACTTGATCAGTTGTTTCGTACGTGCTCTAATATCCACTACAGCATTTTTTAATCTCGGCCACACATCTCGTAATTTATTGTCAGCTCACAGTCTCACATCTACTCTTCAATAAAGTCACCAAAGACCATGACCAAGAACAAGAGGAAAAGCAAGAGCAAGAACGAGAAGACAAAAAAAACTCTTCATCCTATCTCGACAGAAAGACGTGGAAAAAAAATGAGAGAGACGTACGACAAACAAAGGACAGAACAGAACAAATTGAACTCTCAATTTCATTGGCTTTAAACATTACCGGACCCCTTCAACATAAAAAATAAAAGAAAAAGAAGCTTGAGTCCAACTTGGAACATCAATCAACTCTTTTACTGTTTCCCTGTTACATATACGATACGATACTTACTTCTGTGGAGGGAAAGGAAAACCTTTTGTTTTTCACACCACTTTTTTGGACTTGGGAGACGGACGGGAAGACGAGAAAAGGGTAGTGACAAATAACTATTGACCATGGGATTACGGATCCGTTGATTTTCCTCGTGTGATTCCGCGTGTTTTCCTGTTCTCCTGTTTTCCTACGAGAGTGGCAAAAAGTGAGAGGAGAGAGAGAGAGATTGTGCACACGTGGGTCTTTTGGAGTAACGAAAAGAATGATGACCTGAAGAAAAATGTGAGGACTATCGTGATTCTTTACCGCTGTTTAGTTTACAGCCCGAGAGTTAGTCAGTCAGTCAGTTAGTTAACGTGGAACGAGTTGAGAGATTGTCTGTGTTTGTGTGTAAAAAGTACAAGGGGAATTTTTCCAGGTAGATTATTTAGTTTAATATAAATATTATACGGAAATTAATGTATGAGAAGATGGAAGATGGAAGGTGAGTGAGAGAGTCTAGAGTAAAGTGGCTTATGGAATCTGACTTGGATTCTAATGCAGCACACTGATAGAGATATAAAGATATACAGAGACAGAGGTGTATGTATAAAGAAAATAGTGTGCGTTGTGTATATTGTGGAAGAGTGGAAGGAAAAACAGTAGAGCACACACAGTCAAGTCTCGTTTTTGTATGTTGTTTGTTGTATTTTAGGTATGGAATGGAAATGGAAATGGAGTATGGAGGAACGAGCGAGTAGAAGACGAAGAAATATATAGTGAATAAAGTGAATAGATGTGTGTGGAATGGTGAATGTGAGTGTGAGTGAGGAAAGAGTAAAGAAGAGTGAAGAGGAGAGGACAGATCAGTCAAGAATCCGCCTTCAATTGTGATATGTAATTTTTAACTTTTTGTCATCGCTTTTTTGGTGTGTTGTTCGGATGCGTCTTCACCAATGGAACCAAATCGAGGCGTTACGTCTGAAGAACAAGAACCAATGAGTCTTCGGGTTGCGCAAAGGATTTGACTTCACCAGATCTCATTCCAGTCCAATTCCACTGCAATTCGATTGTTGTTGCTTTTGTTCATACCTACTACCACTAACTTCTCTCTCTCTCTCTCCCTCTCTCTCTCCCTCTCTCTCTCTCCTTCTCCTACTTCTACTACTTCCACTTGCACTTCTCCCCACTCTCTCTCACTCTACTATAATTTGATATTTGGGAAGACAACGTGACGGTCCAGTTCAGCTGTCTCTCACACACAAATACAAATACAAATCCAAATCCAAATACAAATACAATTACCAATAATAAAATCCCAGGCTTTTGAACTTACTTGAAATATATAGCAATAGACACATTCAACATTCACGTTTATTCATTTATCCATATGAACTCATCCACATTTACCACACGGATTTCCCTCAATATATATTTATTGCTCTCTAAGGCCTCCCCCAATTTTTTTTATTCCACCACTACAACCAATTTCATCATTCCATCTCATCGTCAATCCTATACCAAGAGACTTAAGGGATCCCTTAAACAAACTACTTGAAATATACATTGGAGAAGAAGAAAAGAAAAGAAAAGAATCAGACTTAGGCGGAGTCTGTCTATGTGTGTTCGTTCGACTCACTTCGTGTGTACTTTTGCACTGTGTGAACTGTGGAGCTTCAACTTGCTTTCAATTTTCTCGTACTCGTATACTCGTTACTCGTTTGGGTTCAAGTCCAACCAAACACACAAACACAAAACCAGACATAATATAGAATAGAATCGACGGTCCACGTGTTACGGCTCTCTTCATCCCAACTCCTCACTCACTGTTATACAATAAACAACTGCAGAACTACTCGCGGACGTTCCTTTTTCCCCAATCAACTATAGTCTTCATCTGCTATTCACCATCACCAGGTAGAACGTAGAACGTACAAACATACACACTCACACACACACACATTTTTAACTTGACGACTCCCGCAGCAGTTGTCATCGTCATTCGTCATCATCGTTATTCGTCATCATCGTCATTGTCGTGGATATCAGTTTCAGTTTAAGTTCAGTTTCAATGCGAATGACATTCAGGGAAAAGTAAATACATTAAACTAATAATGCTATACGACTCCATTCACTGTTTGAACTTACATTATAATTATTTACTCTACTAATTTCAAATTACACACAACCCCCAGCAAAAAAAAAGTCCATTTCTATACTGTTCTGTTTTCTCTTCGTCCTTTCGTATATGAAATATACGGGGAAAAGTTTTTCACAGTTTACCGTCAGTTTGACAGACAAAACTCAAAATACGAGATAAAATACAAGAAAACACCTGCTAAAGAATTAATTAATTAATTAATTCCACTCGGTTTTAAATTGAAACGAGAGGACTTTGTTTTCAACGTCTACGACCACGCCGACGACGACTATCATTCGTCCATTAGTCCTCGAGTTAAGTTTGAGTGTGTGGGAAGAAGCAGAAAAACAGAGAGAGAGAGAAAATATAGACCGACTTGCTCCGAATTCATTTGATTTGGATTAGACGCAATAGAGAGACAATGGAGACCAAAGTTGAACGATAAATCCGCACAGTTTTATTGGAACTCTTCTGCTATTTCCTTGATATTCATCGTCATCGTCATAAACATAAAAAATAATCAAGGAGTCCATTGGATTTTTTACATTTTGTGTGTTCGCCATATTTCAACAGTGAAATACAGAAAAAGCGTGACGGGGAAAAAAAAGTGTCCAGTGATGCCGAGAGTGGTTGAATTAAATCCATTGAAATAATTATAATTCCATTGAATTTGATTGTCCCATTCTCCAAAACAAAATTCACAATCCAAATCATGACTGTGAAGGAACGAGAACCAGAATGATTATAATTATTACGAATAGTAATTCAAATTATTCAAATTCAACTGGTACATTTCCGTCATCGTGTGAATTAAACAGTGAAAAATTAAACAGTTCCTTTTGAGTCAACGTGTCGAATAAACGAAAAAAACTTGTGTCGAGGATAAAAAGAAAATTTAAAAGGGTATGGGAAAATGCAATCGTCATTAAATTTTAATGCTGATTTGTGTGATTTAGTGATTTAAAGATTGAAAGTGACTTAAAGAGAGTGAAAAAAAACAAACAAATTGGCACAAAAAAGAAAGAAAGATAGAATAAAGTGACAAAAAAAAAAGTTGAGAGATTTACTCCGCCCCCACCACAACTAAAAAAAAAAGAAGTCAAAATTGCAACGTGTAATTTGAACAGTGTGTTAATTGCACACCTCAACTCATTCATACTCGGAGGGTCGAATCATACAGGTGAGCGACAAATGTTGATGAAAATAGATCAGACGATGGAATCCGGGGGTTCAAGTGGGGAGGATGTGACTTCACCACCATCACGAGGGTCACTCTCACCCATGGCCCTTCCACTCTCCAATCGACTCTCCTCATCCAAAACACCATATAGTCCACCCATGGATCGGACTCACTCCCCACTTTGTCCACCAACTTCCCTCGCCGCTCAACATATGATCAATTCTGCCATTGCTGCATCCTCCGGGAAAAATATGCCACCGGGAATCCTCGCCAGTTTGAATGCTTTGAATGCAATGAGTTCCGCCGCGGCAGCCTCATTCCATCATCATGATTTTGGTGGGAGTAATTCTTCATTTGTGAATGATCGGGGTGGAATGGATCGGATGGATCGTCATGGTCTGTCATATGGCTCCCCACCCGCCCCCACTGCCCCCAGTAATGATCCAAGTGTCAATGAATGTAAATTAGTTGACTATCGTGGTCAGAAAGTGGCTGCGTTCGTCATCAATGGAGACACGATGCTTTGTTTACCTCAAGCATTTGAACTTTTCCTCAAGCATTTGGTGGGTGGACTTCACACGGTCTATACTAAACTCAAACGACTGGACATTGTTCCCATCGTCTGTAATGTGGAGCAAGTCCGGATTCTTCGTGGACTTGGAGCTATTCAACCCGGAGTGAATCGATGTAAACTCCTCTCATGCAAAGATTTCGATATCCTCTACAAAGACTGCACCACTGCCAGGTATTTCATTCATTTCATCCATTTTACACCTACCATTTGATCATTACATTTTCTCACTCCCCCTCATAATTGACGCGCTTCTTCTTCCTACATATCAATTACAAATTATTAATTTTTAATAAGTCAGCACCCCCAAAATTTCCATACCCTACGCTACGCACTCAAAGTCTCAAAAACTCTAATTTGTATTCATTTATGTATATTTCATTTTCATTTTCATTTTCATAAATCTTCATGTGGAATTGAAAATTGTGACTGCTCATTTTACGAGTCCAAAGTCGACAGTGTACAATACATTGTAAATTGTAAAACTTGTCTACTGCTCTCGTGTTCAATTATTTTGTACGATGTGTATTGTCAAATTGTATATCGTATATAATTTTTGACTCCGTAGAGACTTGTAATTATTATTTGCTGCGAACGGATAGGATTGTGATTGTGATTGTGTGACAATGAAATGAAGGGGAAAGTCAGAGGCATGACAACCAACAACTTGATTAGACCGTTGTTCACCCTTTTCCTTTTCATATACATAATGTAAACTCCGCTGCGATCTGCAATCTAAATCTAGAACGTCATTACATGTATTTAACTTGGTTCTCTATGTGTATTTATATTTGTATTTGTATTTGACTACTACGTGACATTTCCAAAAGTGTTTAAGTAATTGAAATCTTTCCCCCGTTCATCGTCGTCGTCTTCGTCTTCTGGTGTGCCTCGGTGCCACGTAATTTGTTATGTAATTTTTCTGCAACTTGAGAACGACATCAACAACCAACATCTAAGAATACAGAGAGAGAGAGAGAGAGAGAGAGAGAGAGAGAGGGAGAGAGAGAGAGTGTGTGAGTGAGTGTGAGGACAAATGGTTGTTGAGTCATACGGCATGTGTTTGGGGGATCGGGATGCCATATGTTTAATGATAAAATATATATACTTTGTGTAGAAAACAGCCATGACATTTACTCATAGACTGAAAGATTGAACAAAATGGCATGTTTTTTTTTTGTCATGCATTACTTTTATTTAATGTGGTGAGGGAAAATAAAAATACAGATTGAAGAAAAGTGAGGAAAAAATAAATTAATTTAGTATAAGTACTGGGAATTAAAAAATATATATCATTTGTCTTGAGTCGTTTGCATAATCGATAAAGTTAAACCTTAAAGTGGAAAAAAAGGGAAAAGGATTGAGAATTTAGAAAGAGAGAGAGAGAGAGGAATTAGTAATGGTAAACAAAGGGAAAAAAAAGTTGAGGGCTTGTTTTGGTTCATTGCAAAACACCAAAATAGATTTTGATTGAAAGAGGAAGAAAATGAGTGCGTTTGGATATTTGGTTGAGGAAAAATGAGGAAATGAGTTGGAATCATTTTTTGGTGGAGGTTTGATGACACGGGGTTGAATTTTTTGAATTGAAATGGGATAAGAAATTAGAAATTATAAAAGTACATAGTATACATAGTATACATAATACATAAGATGAGGGAGAGAAAAAAATCATAGATCACATTCACATTTCACATACCGGCTTTATTTCTCTACTTCTATATACATAGGTATACTTGTGCTTGGATTTGGATTTGGATTGTACACGAGCAGTCAAGTTAATAATAATAGAGAGAAGATGAAGAAGAGAAAAAGGGGGGAGAAGCTCATGCCTACATTGTAATTTGTATTATTAATGCCATTTCATATGTTCAGTGCTCAACACTATGTACATATACTGCAACACAGTGAGTCTCCAGAGTTGAGTTTGAGTTGAGTTGAGCTAGTTAATATTGTCAGAGGAGGAAAAAAGGAGGTGGATTTGGTATGTGGTTCTCGTTCTGGCTTTGATTCTGATTCTTCTGCTTCTGCTTCTCGGTGATACTATATACTCACAGAAAGAGAGAGAGAGAGAGAAATGTAAATGAAAAAAAGTCTGTCTTTTTTCTGTGCTATTCTTAAATGCCTAAATGCTTAAAATGTCTACTATGTACTAATGTATAATGTCTACTACTAATACCTAATGCTCAATGTGGGAACCGACACCAACCCGAAGAAAGAACTCCAAATTATCCGACTGACTTTGCATAATACCTTCTCGCCGCTTCAGCGTCAGCTTCAGCTTCAGCTCCAACTCAATCTCTGCTTTAATATCGCATTTTCGTTTCCCCATCTTTAAAAAATTGGATATTAAATATACGCAAGACTTGATTTCTTTTAAATGTGGACTCTGGGGTATTGTCTCTCTCTCTCTCTTATTCCTTACACACATCTACTCTATTTCTCCCCATTCGACTTTTTCCCTTCATCCATTTCATTAAAGACTTTTCACATATATATATATATATTTTTTTCATTCTCCTTCTCCTTTTTCGTCTTGGTCTTGTTTCATTTCCACTTTGACTTGTACTTGATTTTTTTTCCTTGTCTTTTTCCTTTTCTTTTTTCCTTTTAATTGTACGTGCTGGAGTCTCGTCTACAAGTTTTAAATTCTCTGAGTGAGTTCTACTGGCTGGTCTTTAGTTGTTATTGTTATAATAAGTTGGAAGGAGTTGGAGAGTTGGGAGTCGGGACAGAGAGAGAGAGAGATTAAAATAACTAATTAATTCAACACAATAGGGCTAGACTACGTGGAGAATTAAAGATAGCAATCATCATAATTATTCATTTCACAAATCACTCACCTTCTCTTCGTTTCGTCCAGACACTCGTCGTCCTCCCATTTCCCCCCACCATCAAAATTATTCCAATTGTTAAATTGTACACACAAACACACACACACACACACACAACTAACTATACGGATAATCATGCCCATGCCCATGTTCATTTGATTTTGATTATCATTCTACTTTGTAACACACGCCTTCCGTTCCCATTCAAATCCTCATGTTTAATCTCATTTCTAATTCTCATGTTGTTAAGTAGGGGAGAGAGAAATAGAGAGAGAGAGAGAAAGAGAGAGAGAGTCGTAAAAATTAGTCGAATCTTAAAATCTCATGCCAAATTGAATGATTTTCATCTGCTGTACATAATATGTATCAAGGCAAATTTTGGGATTGAAATAAAGCTATGGATTTTATGCAGTGTAAAAATGAAATGCTTATACTGTAAAAACGGACTTGGCCTCAAAACTCAAACTCAAATGGAGAGCAGCATACAAGAAAATGAAAAAAACGATGGCTTTCAATCCATCATTTCTTTCCCCATAAATTAGAATTAAATTGGCTGACATGATCTGAGCAATGTAAATATAATGTGTGAAGTAAAATAAGTTTTTCCCCTTCTTTCTTTCTTCTTCTTCTTCTTCGTCTTGGTTTGAAACACCTTTTCTTAGATTATTCTTTTTACCTCATTTATGTCAGTCCGTTGTGCATCTGCATGAAATTTCATAAATCATCAAATCATAAATAACTTGTGTGTGTGTTTGTGTATAATAAATATTATTTATGATACGAATATTCTCTCTCTCTCTCTCTCCCTCTCACTCTCCCTCCGTCTGTGTATGTATATGGACTTGATGGAAATTGGGAAAATTACTGAAAAGCTTGTACATTTTGATTTTGATTTTAATTTGGCTGAATATTTATATCATTATTTAATATTTCTACTGGAATTAATTAGTTTGCTTACAACTTTTTAATTAGGAAATGTTTATTTAGAAAAAGTTATTTTTGCACGAGTGAACGTGATGAATTGGAAAATTGGGTTATTAAAGAGTTTATTTAAAGAGAATTTGAAATTATTAGAGCAGAATTTTAATGTTTTGAGCGTTCACTCGCTGGATTTTTACATTAACACACATTTTCAGAGTGTAGACGTAGTGTAGAGTTTTCAGTATACAGTAAAGTCAAAAAAAAGTGAGGAACAAAAGAGGAGGATACGTAGAATTTGTGTAAAATTGAAAGATGTATGGGTACGAGAAAGAAATAGAGAGAGAGAGAGAAAGAGAGAGAGAGCTCTGTCTAGATAAATAGTAACTATGTATTATTTGAATGATGAACCATTGTTTAAATTGGAAGTGTGAAATGTTCCTCAGTTTGAAATCACACAACAAAAACAACGATTAAGAGAAAGGTAAAAATATTTGGGATAGTTTTCCTCAAAAAAAATAAAAGAAGAAGAAGAAGAAGGAAAAAAAAAGTCTTAAATACTCGAAACTCTCGTAGGGGTTGCATGAGAAACGATGAACCGCAGCATTGTGAATGCACACACACACACACAAACACATAATACAGCCATGTTGAACCATCACATGAGGATATCAGTACCACAATGTACTCTGGGGATATATACTTTTTTTGAGCACCTTAAATTCATCTGAGTAATCACGGTATTATAGGGGAGGAAAAATGGAATGAAAAACACCGATTGAGTGACTTGGGCGTAACGAGAATTTATGTTGAACGTATTCATCAAAAATGAACTGAACAAAACCAGTCCTTAAGTACGAACCACCGTCTTTTCATATCGTACAACAATCCACAATTGCTATATGAATTTATTAGTCCATTTCCATTATCAGATGAGTCACATTGAAACATTGAATCGGAATAAATATTTTGTATAGAGGCAAATCAATGGCAATTGCAATGGCAGAATTCTTTCTTCATACCCCAAAAGAAATACTCGAATTGAATATGACTAATCATCTCGCACAAATTCAAATTTTAATTTAAACTTCATTTCCAATTTACATTGAGCAAGCAAAAAAAAATTCTGTATACCTATGCATTTTTGTCCCACAATGTGAGGAAATCATTGACGATGACGACGTGAGCGAGAGCGAGAGCGAGAGAGTGAATATTTAATTTAATTTGAAGGATCGGAATTCCATGAAATGGGGGAATGTGATCATTCTGCTTCATGTGTATTTGTGCTCTTGTATTTGAGATTTATATAGGAGATTTCTTGAAGATTCATTTCTGAGAAATGAAATGAGTTATGAGCTCACGTGTCTCATTTAATGAAAGTAACAACTATGTAAAGTATTTTCTATTTCATTTGCTCCGAGGGATTTACTGGCAACTGGGTTTGAACAGGAATATACACAAGTATGTATCTTATGTACATATTCTACAGATGATTTCTTATACTTACGCTCGACTATATTTATAGTTGTCTATCAAATGGAGGAGATGATACTCCTCTCCGCTCTTTCTCATTCTCATCCTCATGTATTTGATCGAGCCATAAGGAGAATGTGGATAGAATTTCTGAGCTAAGGTTAAGGTTGTTATTGTATTGTATACCTACGTAATACGTAATACGTATGCCGACATGCCGATGCGTGCAGGTACGGAAGAACCAACTCCAACTTTTTCAACTTGAAGGTAACTATCTGTACATTCTGTATATATATATATATATACAAGTTTTGCTTTTGCTGTGACAACAGCTGTATATTGTATATTGTACTTGTACACTCTGCGTCTGTCTGTCTGTGTGTAAGACAAGACGATAGACTTTTTATTTATTTTTTCCAAGCAGGAGTATAAAAATCTACATAGGAAGCGTCATCTCGATATGCACATGCACATGTACATGTATACAGACGAAACACGAAAGAAAATATGAGGATATGGAAAATGTTGGCTGTGGCCGATACTCGTTTGTATCCGTGTATATATTATATATATATGTACATATGCAGACATGCTTTATGGTTAAATGTACCTACGGTCTAGTCGTTTTTGTGGGCATATATAGATATATATATCCGTATTCATATTTTCCTGGTGTGGTGCGGTGTGGTGCGGTAGCGGAGAGAGACAGAAAGAGAGAGAAAGAGAGAGAGAGGGAAGAGAAGGGCTAAAAAAGTAAAAAGGACCGAGTGATCACGGGAGCGGAAATGATATAAAATGACATTATGTGGAGAAACCAAACACGAATACATTTTTTTAATCATATTTCCTCTGTCCGGACCTCGAGAGAACGAGAGAGAGAGAGCAAATGGTTTGTTTTATGCGAACGTTTGTTCTTCTGGTTCTTGGTTCTTGGCTTTTGTGTTACATACAAAATATATCCAATATATTGTACGATTCCCTTTCTTATGTATTTATATGCTCGTGTGTGTGTGTGTGTGTGTATTGCGGGTGGCGAGCATGATGATGACATGATGGGTCAAAAAACCATGTTGGTACAAGAAAACTTTTGGGACTGAACTGAGCCTATATGTACATTTTTTTTAGTTTCTTCTGGTTCTTCTGGTTGTGGGACTCTGGAACGAACGGAACGGAAAATTCGTGTCTATGTAATAATACAACATGTTACTCTTTTCAATCTTGACTGTGTTTCTGTTTCTGTTTCAGTTTTTACAAAATGAAAATGAAATGAAAACGAAAACTAGATTTCTTTTTTCAGTTTCAGTTCCAGTTGTTCCATACACAGTTTTCTTCTACAGTGAGAGAGAGAGAGAAAGAGAAAGATAGAGAGAGAGAGAGAGTTGCTCAATCTGAGACTGAGACTGAGAAAAAGATAAGAGAATTGGATGGGAAATTGGGAAATTGTATAACTGTTACTTATTACAACCGATACAGAGAGAAGAGAGATATATGCAGGGATGGGTACCCATCGGATACGTAATATTTGTCTGTGCACATGATGATATCTGTGTGTGTGTGTGTGTGTGTTTCTGTATCGAACAGAAAAAGATGAAATGAACAAAAGATCCATTCATCCTTGAAGGGGAGGATATTTAATACGTTTGTTGTATGGAATCCAAGCTTTGGGAGTTTTCAGATAATTACACTTTTTAAGAGAAGGCCGAGCAAAAGAAATGGAAAAAATGTAGCCAGTAAACAAGAAATTCTACGCAGACTTGTACTCATCTCATAAAAAACGCCAATGTTTCTCGCGCACACACACAAGCACACACACACGTTACGGGAAACTCATACTCAAACGAAAAGAGATAGGTCGCTTCCTTCTGTTCTTCTCTGTCTTCTTCATTTTCTTGTGATCTTTCTATAGAGGAATTCAAATAGATAGAGAATAAAAACCACTCACTCCTACTCACAACACAACACAACCGAACACAACTTCTCGAACGCAACTGAAAAATCCCTAAAAAATAAATACATATTATTTTTATTTTTATTTTCCTTCAACAGTAACAAACCAAGGATTTTTTTACTTATTACTTCCAATTCCCAACTACAGATAAGTTTTATCTGAACAACCAGAACCAAAGCTACATATAGAATTTCCTCATTTCTTTATTTCTATTCCCATTTTATTATCCATCTTCATTGGAACATGTTCCACACCTTTTGTCCAGCCGTCTCCCCATTATGCAATACAATTCTCTATTCCTATTAACAAACTCTAAGAAATGGATAGATTTTCTGTTTCTGTTTCTGTTTCTGTTTCTCATTCGACTTGTTATTTCCCTTTTTTTTATGTATATATATATATATTTATATATTCCTCCAAGCAGTTTAAGCTCAAGAAGTTGAAGTTGGAGGATTTGAATGAGTGAAGAGAATCGCCTTCACAGCTGTGTGTACCTTCGTAAATCGTAACGTAAAGAGTACAACGTTCAATCCTTGATGTTTCCATCATAATAATATCATTGTTTTTCTCTCTCTCTTTCTCTCTCCGTCTCTCTTTTCAAATGATAAGCTTAAAACTCCAAACGCATATGTGGGCTGGAACTGAATTGACATAGGTGAGCATGACTGCTTCGAGCCGCCTAATTACAATCTTTCTTTTTCTCTTTCTCTCTCTCAACTCTCAACTTGAGTCAAGATGCATCTTCAACATTTTGAATTCTGACTCTTCGTTGTGTTGTTGTGTTTCTCTCGGTATCTGTACAGTTGTTGACTGGTTGGATTAGATGATTTTTTGAAGGTATTCAGGATTCAGGATTCTCTTTAGTGTGTACGCACAACTACAAACCACAACTGTGCCATTCCACATGGAATACTAATTAGATCTTCCCATTTCTTCAGGTCCAACTCCAACAATTCCATTCAAATATCCAGATCCAAAAACAAGTGTGCAGAGAGAGAGAGAGAGAGAGCGAGAAAAGTTGAATTTTGTTTAGATGAGTGAGTGAGCGAGCATCGCTCATTCCGACACTACTTGCATTTTACACTATTACACATCACATGCAAATCTCTGAGAGCTCATACTCAAATTTGAATTCAATCTTTTTCTTGTCTGTTTCTCTCTGTTTCTGTTTGACCAAAGGCAAAGGCCACATTACATTTACGCGTCAATTATTATGCTTATTGTAATTATACAGAGAATAGAGAGAGAGAGAGCGAGAGAGAGACAGACAGACGTAGATGTGCCGGAGGTAAAGGTCAGTGCCATTGCCACTTGAGTCGAGCACCAGCACCAGCAGCAGCTCTATCCATCTTCATTATGACACACCTTGCTAGCCTTTTTATAGCCTCCAAACACCAAACCACTGATTGTCGAATAAATTCAAACCATTTAGTCAACTTGTATAATGCAATCATTCCAAATTCCAATACAACTCAATTCCCAGTCAACCATTCTTCAGTATATCACAATTCACAATCAAACGTCTACGTGTTCCATCTCAATCTCTATAGTACTATAGTATCTGATGTGGATGTGAGTGTGTGTACAATATGTACATGGGGAAATTATTAATTCTCAATTTCAAATGAAAAATTGAGAGGGAACGTTTGTGGAATTATAATAATAATTGAAAATGCTACTCAAATGACGACGGATGTGGATCATCGTCATCTCAAGAGTCAGTCTCAGCCCACAAACAATTCAGAAACTCAGAGAGTGATTCCAATTCCATTTTACAAGTACAAGTACAAGCACAAGCTGAAATGGAATAGAATCAGAATCAGGAGCAGCAACTAGAAAGTCAAGTCAAGGGAAGGGAAGATAAAGATGAAAGATTATATTATATTATAAAATGTGGGGGAAATTGGAAAATAGCCAGTAGCAATTTATTTATAAGGTATAGACAAATGCAATAGCAATAGCAATAATATGCGATTAGAATTACTATACCATGATACCAAATACTAACAATAAGTACAAAAGCTGTAGAGGAGTGTAGAGAAAGGAGAGAAACACACAGTTCACAGTTTGAATGTGGATTTGGATTTGGATCTGTCTAACCAGTCAAGGAAAAAAATGCATTGAAAAAATGAGAAATAACAAATGAATTGTGGGATTTGAAATGATCCGAGTTGTCGGTTCTTGGTTGTCGTCTCTCGTTCTCTCTCTCTCTCTCTTTCTCTCGTGGTTAAAAGTGGCAAGCGGTGGAGAGAGAGAGAGAGAAGTGGTAGTAAAAAATGTCTATGTGTACTTTGAAAACGCTGAGGAGTCTTTGACTGTGGCTGCATTACCTTTCGTCGAGATAGAACCCCAACGGATCTCTCTCCTAAGGATGTTTTGTTACACCCAGTGAATCTCGGCATGTTCGCCAACCACCCGTGTGCTCCTGCCTCCCAATTCCCAATGAAAAGAAAACATTTTATTGTCATCGTGTAGAAAGGCTTGAACACATGCCTACGAACAAAATACACACACACACACACACACACATACAAACCCAACTGGAGTGCTCGTTTTCATTCTGGTTTTGGTGCTTGTACTGTGTGTGATGATGCTGATGGACTGCGGCGTGACTGAAGACTCTACAACTCTACACAAACACTAAACACACTTCCTAACCGCTTTCTCACCCACTCTTCTCTCCTGTCTTCTCCTTCCTTGACCGTCTCCTTTTCCTCACCAACAAACCAGCAAACTAACCAGCCAACCAACCAAACAAACAAACAAACAAGCCAGTGAGGGACTCGTTTGTACTTTTGTAGTTTGATCCCACTTGCGACTTGCCACGCGACCCTCATTAAAGTCCCACTGGGCTCTCTTCATGTCCTTCTTATGGCTTCCTAATTCTCCGATTTCCACACACAAACACAAACATATTCACACATTCACACATTGTCTCATATTAAAACTAAAACTAAAAGTCATTCTCACTCTCCCCCTACAATATTTCTCTTAATCTTTCTCTTTGTATTTACATTTGTCGGCTTCCTCAACTGCTAGAGTGTCAATTAAGATTTTATTTGTTCACACAACCCCGTAACTTGGGCACACTCGTCTTATTTTTCACACCCAAGTGTCAAACGTCTAATGAAATTATAGAGTTTAACCAGCCTCAAATTTCCCATTTGCAATATCAAATGGGAATACATACATACATACATAGAAAATATGGTGCACCAACACAATGGATTGGAGTCATTGTTAGTCGATAGTCTATTAGTATTATTATAAATAATAATAATAATAGTAATGATTATAAATGGAGAGAGAATGTCATGTTTGATGTTGTACAGGTAGGTTTGGTTGGGATTTGGATTTGAATGCGAGTTAATGTTGGTGTTGGTGTTGGTGTTGGTGTTGGGGTTTGGGACATGAGAGAGAATTTACATGGAGAGTTGGAATGGAATGGAATCCCCAAGGTTATTTGTCTTGTTCAGATAGTAATTATTGAAGGAAATGAGTATTTGATCATGACGGAGCATACATGAACGTAAATTAATTCAAATGAAATAATGATTTATTTTATGAGAGTACAAGACAGAGAGTAAGGAAAAAGAAGGGGCAAAAAATAAAAGGTTGGAACACTCTTGAATTATCTGGAAGGCAAAAGCAAATGCGAGAGACAGAGCAAATTTTTTTATTTGCCTTTGTAATGGATCGCATATCGAATGAAAATGCTTTAGATTTTTTTTCCTTTTTGGATTCTACTCTGAATAAATAAACTGTCTGCTCTCTGACGCTGATTCTGACTCTGACTCTGAATGTAGAACGAGAACTTGAACATTGAATGTTTATATGCTTTATGTTTACTCCAACTACAGATAGAAAATGGTCATTTCCCCAATCATTTTCATTTTTATATTATCGTATTTATTTATTTTTCATCGCATGTGTGAGCGAGTTGCAAGTTGCAGTTCTGGTTATTTCTCTCGCTCGCTCTCTTTCTCTCTTGTTCTCAGTCCACACCACATTCGACATTACACATAATTCCATGTGCATGCATCACTTTTTGTTTTGATTCTTTTGATTCCTTGCATATTCATCAAGCATCACATGTACATAAATACTGTATGACTGTATTTATGTAACACCAAACACCATGAATTGACGGGTATGTAAAGTAAAGATACCATTTTTTTTTTTGTAATCCATTTAATCCATTAACGGCAAAATTTATGCGCTTCTCATCCTCAGTTCTCACTTCTCACTTCTCACCCTTGTTCTTGTTCTTATTCCCAATGTGTGTATGTTTAAAAAAGGGAGGATTTTTATCCTGTGGATTGATTCATTTTTCTGAATAATACAAATCAAAATCAAATCAAATCAAGGATGTTCAAGATAGTTAGTTTAATTTATCTTGATTTTCATTCTCATATTTTCTATACATGATAGAAAATCCAATAAATATCTGTATAAAACGGAGAAACAGAGAGAGAGAGCAAGCGAGAGAGACGGTGAGAGATTTTTGAATCCGATTTGAAATGGAGTTTCTCACATTATTATTACGTGTCATGTGATTAAACTGGTTTGGATTTTTGGATTGTGAAAGAACCCAGAATTACAATTACAGATTAGAGATTACCTCTTTTGATAAAGTGAGGTGATTGTGAAGGAGCATGATCATCCATGTGGTTATATCCACACACACACAAACACACACACACCTGTATTCTCTACAATCTACACATTGGATTTAACATTTAATACCTTCAACTCCTCTCTCAACCTCCCATTTCCCATTTCAAATGGGAATCAAATCGTATCTGACCACTTGTTTTCATTTTCATTCTCATTTTCTCCCCTTCATTTATTCTCCAGTTGTCATTTCATTTCATTTCATTTCACCTTTAGCAATCCTCAAGCCATAATATTCATCCATTTTTTTTTCTATTAAGGACTTTTCATGAGCATACATATACGATACACGGTACATACCTATACAGAATACAGAAAATGTATCGGAATTTGGACGTGCCGTTACTCATTGTCAATTAGGTACAGAAAACAGAGAACAGATAATGAATTTCAATATGCATTCACATGGAGAGTAAATCATCTTTTAATTCCACTGTTTATTGTTTTGTTTACGGAGGAAAAGCCTGAGAGTTGTTTTGTATCGTATTTAACATCCATGTTCATGTTCTCTGTTTGAAAGTGTGTGTTTGTGTGTTGGAATCTTTTTAAATTAAAAACAAAGTAAAGCATAATAATAATAATAATATATGATTGTATTAGTGTGTGTGTTTGTATGGAGTTTGATTGGTTTTTCGGTTGTGTGTGTTGTTGTTTCCAACTGGAAGATTATGCATGAGCACGAACGGTGTAGGTTGGAAATGAGAAGTGTTGAAATGAATGAACGATGCTCAAGATGGAAGCTGGATATAGAAAAGAAGTCAAATTGTGTTGTGGATATACGACGAGAAAGTATAGTTGGAAAATATATGGAAAAGAATTCCATTCCTTTTTCTTTTCTCTCCATCTCGATATTTTCAGAGCGTGAGTATTTTACATTTTACTGGTCTTGGACTCTCTGTCTTCGTCTTCGTCTTTGTCTTCGTCTGTGATCAAGTTGCTGGTGATGGTGAAGCAAATCAAATCAAATCATGATAATTTTATGTCATATCGTATATTTTTTTACTCTTGGAAAAGTCTTTGACTTGTTTTTCCGTTCTCAATTTCTGATTCCTCATATTCGCCGTTCCATTTTCATTTTCATATATTCATATACTGATATTTTCCTTCCTTCAGTCATCATCAGATGAAAAAGCTTGAGAGAGAAAGAGAAAGAGAGAGAGCTTTAGAGTTTATCGGCTAGACTTGAGTCCCTATATTCGTATAGTAATAATGAATTCTTCCGCTTTTGTAGCAGATGAAAATTTTGTTTGCTTTTGATTCTTATAGAACACAAGCAAAGTTAAAGGGAGAAAGAGGAAATCGCTTTGTTATCACTTTGGAATAAATTAAATTTTTCGTGCCCTACAGAAAAATGGATTTAGCTTTGGTGGAACGAGAGAGCAAGAGAAAGAGAGAGAGAGTTTTGTATTTATAGCTGTACAGATACACTCCAAAAACTCTAGAACTGAGACTTTTGAGACTCCGACTCACGTTTGTTTCCCCTCTCTTTCTCGTCATCCGTCTCATAGCTCAAGCTTGTGCCTGTATTCTGTTCTATTCTGTTCTATTCTGTTCTGTTCTGTACCAAGATATGAAAACAACTCAAAATACCAAAAATGAAAATATAAGTATAGGAGGGAATAGAGAATGGAGAATGGATATCGAAATGGAGGAGAAAAGAGGAAAGAGGAACACCAAGGGCTCCGTCATCCTCAATCCTTTCGATGATTCCATTCCCATAATCCCAGGAACGTCACAGTATAAAAGTAAAGAAGATTTGCCAAAGCTACCCCCGCTTGTTCGTTCGTCCCATTCTCTCGTTATACGCGCGTCTAATACAGATATCTTTAAACACTCCACAGACAACCAACCCACCAGCACACGAACGAACGAACGAACAACATGAACACAGTTGAAACAGCAACAGCAACAAGCTTCGACTCCGACTTTGACTTGAACTCTCCAGACTCACTCACTCGCATACATAAATGTCGCTTCTCATCTTCTTATATTAAATTTCCATAACTCTCTCCTCCATCCAAAACACTTGAAAATCCCTCTCAACTTCCACTCACCACAATTTCTCTTTGACTCCCAAAAAACGCCCAACTCCGACGTTCGACGTTTGACTTTCTACCTTCCCCTGATTTAATTTAAATATCTCCAGTTTAATCCATCATTTCCTCATCATTATAGATTTCCTATAATTAATATAAAGATAAAGTATTTGCAGTTTCTCATGTTTTACTCTTAGTATACAAGCGGTTGCAAAATCCTACAGTGATTGTACATAATAATATGATTTGAATGGAATGGGGGCAAATATATTTATGGATTGTCCTTCATCTTTCTCTTTCTCTCTCTCGTTTCTCTGGTTCTGGGCGCTGTGGTTTTTGAGTCGTCAAGTTGTGTCGTTGCTCACATGGATGGATTTTTGCTGTGATGGACAAAGTGAAATGAAATGGTCGGGTTTTCGTTTTTTTCTCCTTTCCTTTTTCCTTTTACTAATATAAATATTTTCTGAGTCGGGACCGCGAGGATTTTGTTTTCGCGAGCACACAAACGACAACGACACACCAAGTACGGATACAAATGGGGAAAATAAAGGTGTCGATGAAAGTGTCTTCTCTCCCTTTTTTTTTTTGATTTCCTTCCCATGTTTCTTCTCTCACCTGCCATAGTCAAAGTCGCACTATGCTCTCTGATTGTGACATATAAATAGGAAAAAGCAATCAAATCTCATACATATTAAATACGTCAGGTGAATGGTTTTTTTTCTCCTCGGGAACTTGAGAAAAAAAAAGAAAGAAATGTATTGTGTATGTAGGATACGAAAGTATGTATGAGAAAGGGAAGGATATCCAAATAGATTTTATTTATGCATAAAATAGAGAGATGGATGTGTGAATGTGAATGTGTGAATGTGTAAATGTGTAGAGAGTTGATATTTTGAGCGATAAATGGAAGAAGGGAATAGGGAATAGATGGTGAGAGACTTTTGGAGTTGAAGCGCTGTCTCGGGCCGACACCATTATATATATGGGCGGCAAAAAAAGAGAGTCACAGAGAAATATACTGACTCATGATGATTGGCTTTGGATTCATGGAAATCGAAAGCATTTACCCGAGCAAACCCGTGAAATTGCCATCAGAGACTTGAAAAACTTGACCATTAAAAACATTCTCACTAATTTTCGCCCTCCCCAAATGTAGCCAGACTTTACATACGATATATCGTATAAGATATCTGTATTTCTGTATACATTGCATATGCAATGCATGCACTCATCAATTCAGTGTAGAAAACCTCACCATATAGCCATCCATTTTCCATTCCATTCCATTCCTCCATTCCTCCATTCCACGGCAGTCAACTCAACTCAACTCAACGCGAGTCAAAATCCTAACTCTAAAATCACATCCACATTCACTTCCCCTTTCATACAATTTACACACACACACACACACACATATATCTATCTATCTATCTGCCTGTACACAAATTATCACATGTCGAGTATATATGTAGAATGTTTGAGGTTTCTTGATGCGCATTCAATATTCATAGTCATCTGATTTTCGTTTCGTTTCCCTCTCGACGATATTCCTATTTCGTCTGTCACACATTCACATATTCACACCACCAGACTCAACTAATCGAAATGGCGCGACTCCCATTATTTGTGTACCCACAAAATATCATGATGAGTTGCACAAGACGATTTCTCATCATCCACTGGAAAAAATCCTCAAATTCTAATGTGTGTGTGTGTGTAAAAAAATATCGTGTATTTTCATGATATGCTAATGAATAAAGTTTACATGGGTTCTTTTCATAAAACGATTCCAGACTTGAGATTTGAGATGCAAAAGTTAAACGGTCTAGATTCAATCGGAATAATTTCATTGGCTGTGTATAAAATCAGACTAACAATAAAGGAAATTGGGAGTCTTTGTCATAGGGAAAAGTATAGGATTTTGGGATTGTGATTGTGAGGTTTGAGGGTGGTTCAACTTCATTCTCTTTCTTCTTTATAGACGATCGTGTGTCCGTGTTTTGTGTAAGTGTAAAAACTATATGTATAGAAAAACAGTTCGTTTCTCCTCACAAAATCAATTTCAATCATTTCATTCGAATTGCCGCTTCATCGCTTGCTCTGTCTCGTTTGTTTTCCACCACTTCTATCCGTATTTATTAACGCGAGAGCAAAAGCAAAAGCACTTGTCGTCGTTTCGTTGTTCAATTTCATTGCAGACGGCAGCCGTCCCTGTCTATTCCTGTTTTTCTTTCCTGGCTGTCATTTGATGTGTTCAAAATGAAAATGACCACCAACAATTTCCATTCTCTCTCTCTGGCCTCTCTGTATTTTCTATTGAATTCATTCACTACACAGCTAATATGTATTGCGGTCGCTCATGATCTCCGTCTCTCTTTCTTGTTCTTTGAACGTGACTACAATTGCCAGGGTAATTTAGTACGGCGATACACATTTGACTACATGTGTAACAGAGGACAATTGAGGATGGAGGATCGACAACCTACAACAACTCATGTCTCATTCAATTCTATTCAATTCGATCCCATTGAACGACCACACAACAAAATAATACACGATAAAGAGAGAGAGAGAGAGAGAGACTCGGAGTATGTAGTATTAATATTAATTCGAATGAGAAATGAGAGCTAGTGAAAATATCTGTATTATGTGTACATATTTATGAACGTACACACTCCCCATCTCAACTAGAGCATATAGAATTACATTATGAAACTCATTAATGCGTTTAAGAAACTCAATCCAATCGTTTGGCCAGAGTCATTCGCTCAACTCAACTCAACTCAACTCGAGACTCGAGATTTAGACGGAGGCCCATCATCATTTTCATTTCCTCACACTCCATTTTTTTTTTTGCCGCTTTTGCTCTCCACTATATTCTCTGGCTCATCTCATTCTCATCTCATAAAAACTTTGCCCACGAGGCCCGACTGTCGACATATCCACACATATAATATCTTGACCGCATACAACTCGATTCTCATCATACTTGTAGGCAGTCAAAAAAAATACAGAGAGTAAGTACTGCTTTTTATCTGTATTACACTGAGCCATTGACCATGTACAGATATACTAAAGACATAAAAGCGAGCCTTTCACTCGCCATTACCAATTAACAAAGGCAGTGCCCGTGCTAATGCAGAGTGCGTGGAAAATATATCAGACTTGAGACAATTCACACCTCGTTCACTTCACTTCTCTCTCTTTCCCTCTCTCTTTACCATCCACAATTTACTGGATACAGTCCAATCCTTCTCACCATTCACCATGCTTAATCATCATCTTCACAGGAAAAGAAGACTCTGTATAAGTATGAGTTTTTTCCCCTGTCCAGACGACAGACGACGTCTACTCATGTAAATGTAAATGTAAATGTAAATATCAAATATCATATGAAATGATTAAAGTGAATTTTAATTAGTTTAATTTTTTTGAAAAATCATACACGTGCAAAAAAAATGTAATCAATTAAATATGACTGAGTTTCCCCCCCTGTCTATGTATCAAATATGTTTTTCCTAGAATGAAATTTAATTCGGCACTTTATACAGTCGAGATGGAGAGAGAGAGAGAGAGATTCTGATGGGATTTTGTATTTCATTTCAAATTCATATGGAAACAAAGTTGTATGTTTGAAAAGGTTCAAAGGGAAAAGTGAGCTGATTACTTGGAAATTGGGGAGATGAGATGAAAAGGGGAAAGGAAATGGAAAAGGAGGAAATTATACAGTATTATTTAAACTCACGTCGTGTCTGGAGTCTTAAGAAATTGACATGCGGACAAAATATGACGAATTTCATATGGGAATTCCCAGAGTAATCCCTCATTGATATTTGCAGGTGTAAACAAGAAAGTTTGGTTTTATTATTATTATTATTCGTGTAAAATGTGAGACCGTTTTAATGTGGTCACACAAACACAAACAGGCAGACATAGACAAGAGCTAAAGTTTAGGATATTCAAAGCTGGATGACTCTCCAGAAGACCCCATCAGACTCCAGACGTGGATGGTGGATCTGAGTCCAAAAGTTGAGAGAGAGAGAGAGAAAGGAATGAAATTCAAGTTAGTTGGAACAGTTTCAGGGAACAACTGAGAGGGAAAAGTTATTAGTACGACTATAAGACTAACTACACGTAAATAGTAAATATACATAGGTTGTGTATACTGTTTTTGGTCTGTGTGTATAACAGGTCAGAAAATAAAGATGCGGTAAATATTTAAAGGTAGTATTTGGGTTCTGAAGTCTCATTTTGGTAGTTTCTTTTGATGAAGCCACAAAGGCTGGAGCATTAATTTTCTCCGTATGGTGTTGATGGGTTTGGGATGTTGTAAATGTTCCTCCACACACACACACACACACACTTATTCCTATTTCCACTTGATAGTCCTCCAACTCCAACTCCAAAGCAGAACTCAGTCTGCATGAGTATAGGTACGTAAAGAGAGAGAGAGAGAGAGCCCGGTACATGGCACATTTGAAAGTGTTGCAATATTCAGATATTCAGAGAAAGAGAGAGAGAGAGAAAGAGAGACGAAACGGCATCAAACCGTTCTCAAAGGATCAGTTGAGAATAACATGAACTATGAAGGCAATCGAGCTTCATCCTCCAGATCCGCATCACCCTCCTTCCTATCACTTCTATATATTCTCCATGTATGATTCTGCAAGTCTCTCTCTCTCTCTTTCTCTCTCTTTCTCCTATCTGTAAATCCCAACCCTCCAAGTACAGATATCTGTAGCGGAATCCGAAATGGAGCTTGATTCTCCGTTCTCTTGGACTATTTCATAGTTTCATAGTAAAAAATTTCGTGAATCTCACTATACATTTTAACTCTTGTTCTACCAGTATCTGCATTTCCACTCTTAAGAATAGGATTTCCTCTCTTTCTCTCTCTTTCTTTGTATGTGTTTACTCTCACAACTCTTTCAAAAGAATACAATATAAATACACATTAGGTGGGTTCAAAGTGGGCATCTGGGCTATGTTCACTCTTCTCTTCTCAATTCTCTCAATAAATATACACAACAGGAGAGATTCCTTCACAACTTGCCCCCAAAAAATCTTGCACATCATTTCCTATAGTTTTTTGTGTGTGGGATCTCTCGTATCCAGTGTTTGAGAGAATGGAGAATCATATCATCAAAACTAACTACAAAAACTATACACACCAAAAAAGAAGAAGAAGCAGAAGAACAAGAAAACGAAGAAAAAGCTAAAGATGTAGATGAGGATGAGACCAATGAAAGTTTGAGTTTTCCTCAAACAAGTCAAATCTTATGTGCTCGGGTAAAGCCCCAAAGTATGTATGTACACACACACATGTTTCCCTTTAAGGTTCCTTGTACTATACATATACACCAATAGGTAAAGTTTGTTTCAATGTACACACTCAAGCTCCGTTCCCTCCGCTTTTTCACCATTCTCTAATTAACATTAGTATAACAAGTAGGTCTGTGTGTGTGCGTGTGTTTCTGTTCTGTGCTGTTGGGTCTGACTGCTATATGCAAAGATGAACTTCTCATATTTCCTCCCCAGGCATATGGAAATTAATTCCACAAAATATTAACTATTAAACGTCAAGCAGTAGCACAAGCCAGAGAGAGAGAGTGAAAGAGAAGCCCATACCAAAATTTCATATCATATCCCATGCCACACCGTTCGTCGTCGTAGTTTCTATTCCCTTTTGCATAGAATAGAGGAAAGAAACGAAGCAGAGACAGAGACATAGAAAGAGAGAGAGAGGAAATATTGAGCTGAGAAATTGAATAGCCAAGAAAATTGAATCAGGAAGGTTGCACATAATAAAATTGTGACTTTGAAAACTGAACAAATCCTCTCAGTCCTCTTTCTCTCTCTCTCCTCCGCCTTCCCTATGTCTTTCTTAATTGAAAATAACCTACACATTAGAGCAAAATTCTCAGCTTCTCCATTTTCCACAGGGAGAGAAGACGAAGAAAAAGGAGAGAGAAGCTCCTTTACCACTTTGTTTCCATATTACAGTTGAAATGGGAATAAGACAAGAAAATACACACAAACACACACACACAACATCATCTGTATTATTATTTACCTATTACTTTGTTATAGTTATTGCCAGTCAATCCCCCCCCCCCCAAAGTTTGTATCTGTACATTACATTACATTACATTATTACGCCTGTTGTCTTATGTATTTTCATATTTTGTATTTCCTATTTGGCAAATGTTCATCATGAGTCAGAGTCAAAGTTGACGACTGCTCCTCGTCTGTGCTCTTGCTCATGCTCTTGCTCTCTCATTAGTTTTCCACTGTGATATCAGTAGACAGTAAAATGGACGTAATAACTTGCTCTACCTTATTTCATTCTCATATTCATTTCATATACATTTCCATAAGTAAATTTTTTTTCTCTCTCTCTCTCTCTCTCTCCAAATTCTCATTCGTCAGAGATTTTTCAAAGGGAAAAAGGGAAAAACAATGATGACAAGAAGAAAGAGAAGAAGAAGAAGGAAGAAGATGGAGGATGAGAAAGAGAAGAGCGAGCCACAGCGCCCATGCATCATAAACCAAGGTTTCCTTTTACACTCACACAGTATAATTAAATGATACACCTTCCAACTAATGGTAATTTATTCGTATTCGTATTCGTCTTCATATTTCCATCTCCTCTCGTTCGTCTCGTCCATTCTACTTTGTACTTTGTACTTTGACTACACAAAAACACAGTAAATACGAGTTTCTTCATATATTTTTTTGGAAGGGATTTAAATTAAAAAATGGGAAAACTCTTTGGTCTTTTGGTGTTTTGATGTATGTACAATACAACAAAACAGGCAAACTCACACACACTTCAAACACACACATTCTTCATTTGATTGTACACTCCTCGGGTCAAATTCGAGAAAACTGGAATTAATCTAGTCAATTCCACTATATAATTGTAATTGATTATGGTGAATTTATGGTGAAAAGTACGTATTATTATATTATTATTATTATCATTATCATTATGACTGATGGACTGACTATCTGAGGATCTGAGGATCTGAGCACATAGAAGACGATCACTCGAGCCCAAGCAATACCAAATATTTTGTGGTTAACTTACGATTACATTTTTTCCATCGTAAGTATTCCATTTGATTTGCTAGGTTTAGGTATATCTCTGCAGCAGTTGTACTTTCTTTGTACTCATTAATTGTCAGTGTGCTCACATAAATCTTTCCATATTTCCCTAACAAGAATTGTACTCTGCAGACTTTTGACTTTGACAGCAGCAACAGATAGATAGAATAGAATAAAATAGATCCTCCAGGTTCTCTTCCTCTCTCCAAGTCTT